>LD344341.1:215408-227060 GCA_001465055.1 Ptychodera flava | reverse complement strand
ACCTACCGAACAATTTCTATAGAACACAAACAAAGTCATACAACGTGCAGGCTTTCGATATTGACATACAAACACAGCTAACATACCAGACCTAGCCATTGCCAAAGTCCCCAAAACCTATCAAAGTGGACTGCAGACAAAATGAGGCACACACTTATTGATTGAGTTTCTCGTCTATAGTAAGTTTTCCTTTGATGTGATTTGTAAGGTCATCTCAACTTGCACATTGTATGGCGACTAAGGAGGGTTTACCCTTTTAATATTCCCGCTTTCCCCAACCTCTGATATTTATACAGTGTCGATAGACATTTATGCACCTGGGTATGGCGTGTACCTTTCACTTCGCCGGGAGTGATCACGTATTGTGTGTATAGTTCTGAAACGGAAAAAAAATGTAAGAGTATCAGTCAGGATTTCTCGCGACAAAAGTTTGTCTATCCTCCTGAATGCTGTTTCGTGGGAATAATACTATCTTGAAGTAACATGATGTGAGTCCCCCCTAAGAAATGCGCTTAAGGTAAAATGCGCCTCGAAATTGAAATATTTTCACTTTTTCTCGAACGTTCCTGAATGAATTTTTCACTCGCACTAGAGAAACAAGTTAACGTATACCGACATTCGAACGTCGAAAGGGACACCGTCCCTGTGTTACATCTATGGAGGAAAGTTAGATTCTCGATTTCACAAACCCCAAGAAAGTGAAAAATTTTCTGACTCCATCAGGACCTGTAAAACAAGCCAAAACAAACGGCAGTCTTGGAAAAATTTGAGACTATGAATATCTGCATTTATCATACGTGGCAGGCATGTATTGCCATGTTCCTATTGTTCAGAGAGTAGTGATATGAACGTGTATTTTAACATGTTAAAATATGCGTGTAACAACCCTTAAATTTTCTACCTTAACCCTTTCACCACCATGGTTTGTCCCAAATCCATTGTTTTCTGTGGTAAAGTTGGACCTGTATACAGGGAACTGGGGGGTGAAAGGGTTAATCGATGTGGTACTCGTCGTTAACATTCAATTGCTCAATATTATTAGTTGCAGAGTGACTTACAGATGGTTGGCGCTATGCTCTTGGCGGGACGCCACGTTCCTTTTGAAAAACTAGACATCACTGACTGGTAAGGTACCATGAGTCTTACTTACATGATTAAGTTCACATTTATTTTTCTGGTTGAGTTTGTATGTATGTATTCGTTTGTCTTGGATTTTGTTGGTTGTTTTTTTTAGTATTTTCGACTGTCGTTTGTGCAGATGTACAGTGATCAAATGTACTTGTAACTACAGCGTGAATATCTTACGACGATGGCGGATGGTTTGTGTGTTCGTTCTGCGTCGATTCAGATATGCCGAACAAAAGCATTTTCACATTACAGTACGAAGCAAAATAATCGCGGGTTGATCGAAAAGTGATTTGTAATTTGCAGGGGTAACTAAGAAATTGCAGCTCAGGTGTGAAAACTGTGGTCGTTCAGGGCTATTTTCTGGAAGCTGGGACAGGCAAACCGTATAGTTGATGGTGAATAGTCCACAACTTCAGTCATCGTGTCGGTCATAGGCGCTCCTGGGCAGGGAAGTCTGCTTGATCGATCGACTGTCTGCTCTATCTTTTGGCAGCGCATTCTTTACTCTGCCCTCCACGGCAACTGAAATACATCAAGTTATGAAACAGAATTACTTTTCTTGGTGTAGAGCAAAGAGTACCAAGCCCACGAGCGCCTATGGTCTCGGTAGTTGAGACTGTGTTTGATGACATAGGCAGACCGGCTGCAGTGAGTGTTTTACTTAGTTTCTGCAAGTTTAATGCGATTGCACTTGAAATGACATACCGCATTCAGCGAGCATTGGTTTAACTGAAGGTCTGCTGAAGTTTACCGATCCGGGCTTCCAAAATTTCGGAGAAACCTTTGTGAAATGGAAAAGTTAGGCGATATTGTGGTAAATTTATTTGTAAATTATGGTAAATGAAAGAAGCCTCTAGAACCGTCGGGTGGGACAAAGTCTTTTAACTTTTTACATGAAATATTTCCATGAAAGCAAGTGAATTACTGTGCCCCATTGGAGGGGTACACTAGTCCTGTTTCAAAATGACCTACATTACACGTACTACACACATGTACTGCATGCTCTGATTGGTTAATCCGCCTATCTAAGGTCCACTTTCGGTGCAGTCATTGGAGGGACCTCATGTGTAAGGTCTCATTATTATGTATTATTCAATTTACAGCTTCCTGATTGGTTAATGTGTAGGTCCGGTCCTCCAGTGTTCACTGCCTCATTATGCAATCTCATGTACTTTTGGATGATGCCTGCACGTGGTCGCAGCTCGATCCCAGCTCAGTATATGAAGAAAAGTACTCATGCCGAGTATTTGTCAAAACATCTAGTTAGATTTGACCTTGTTCGAGAGTTTCTTCACTATTCATGGCATTTTATGTGATACTGTGAACTATACATGAATTAAATATTGCCAGGATAAATTTTGTCCTTTTTCCTGCGGTTGTTGGTTGAAATGTTTGATCAAGTCAATTTTGCATTTCTCCAAGAGTTTGCGAGAAAGATATTCATACATGTCTGTCCAAATATCGGTATATGTAGGTTACGACCAGTACGACTGACCCACAAGAATCTATGACAGCTGGCACAATAAGCTGTATTCAGTTGACTGCGAACAACTGTTCTCACACGGTCAAAATTTTCGATCTTTAAAACGTGGTAAACGGCTTACTGAATTATGTAACTAACCCCCTTGAAGCTCTATTGTTTCCTCTTGTCATTCACAGGCCTCACTGTTGTCGATGCGGCCATTGCCCCGTCAAATCAAAATGAAAATGAAAAACGTGAACTTTGTACGTAACCAACAATTGGAAAACAATGAGCCAACATGCCTGTAATGCATACAGTGACAGGAATAAGTAAAAACATGGAAATTTAACGCACGAAGGTTTGTCGGGCGTTTTTCGTTGTAACTTTCGGCCGATCCGTGAAAATCACGAATAACGTATTACTTCAGCAGTAGCCAGGAAGCACGTGGGACATTGCATAATGAGGCAGTGAACACAGGAGGACCGGACCTACACATTGACCAATCAGGGAGCTGTAAAGTGAATAATACATAGTAATGAGACCTAACGCATGAGGTCCCACCAATCAGCGTAACGCAAATGAACCTTAAATTACCAGACTACTAGTCCTGTTTCATAAGTCAGGTCCATGACATATGTACTAATATCAGTGATTGGTTCATCTGGTAATTTAAGGTCCATTTGCGTTACGCTGATTGGTGGGACCTCACGCGTTAGGTCTCATTACTATTTATTATTCACTTTACAGCTCCCTGATTGGTCAATGTGTAGTTCCGGTCTTCCAGTGTTCACTGCCTCATTATGCAATGTCCCGCGCGCTTCCTGGCTACCGCTGAAGTAGTACGTTATTCGTGATGTTCAGGACGAAAGTTACAACGAAAAATGCCCGACAAACCTTCATGCGTTAAATTTCCATGTATTTACTTATCCCTGTCCCTTTATGCATTAAGTAGACTCGGTTCAAGTCTGTGATTTGTTAATGTTTGAGTTTAGTGAACAGCAACGATATGTATTTTGCTTTCATGTGAAACGCGCGCGTGAGTGGAGTGGATGCGATGAGTCGGGTGAACGCTATACAGGGGAGTTTCACCCGGAGGTGAATCCGGCAGAAACTAACTCACTATACTGCACAGACTCAAAGGTAACCCATTCAATCGCTGGGAACAACATGGCCTTGGCTACCAAATTCCGAATAGTTTTGTACGAAATGGGAGAGACACAAGAGAAACTATTATAAATGATTTTATTTTTTTCAAATTCATCGACTTGAACCAAATCTAGCATTACACGCTTGTTGGCTCTTTGTTTTCCAATTGTTGGTTACGTACAAAGTTCACGCTTTTCGTTTTCATTTTGATTTGACGGGGCATTGGCCGCATCCACAACAATATGGCCTGTGAATGACAAGAGGAAACAATAGAATTTCAGGGCATTACGTAACAAAAATTACGTAACGGTTTCAGGCGTCAGTAGCTCATTTCAACCAACTCGTGCAGGGAAAAGGACAAAATTTCTCCTGACAATACTTAATTCACGTATAATTCACAGTATCACATAAAATGCCATGAATACTGAAGGAACTCTCAAACAAGGTCAAATCTAACTAGATATTTTGAGAAATACTCGGCATGAGTATCTTTCTTCATTATACTGGGATCGAGCTGCGACCAAGTGCAGGCATCATCCAAACGTACATTGGACATTGCATAATTAGGCAGTGAACACTGGAGGACCGGAACTATACATTAACCGATCAGTAAGGTGTAAATTGAATAATACATAATAATGAGACCTAACACATGAGGTCCCTCAAATGACTGCTCCGAAAGTGGACCTTAGAGAAGCGGATTAACCAATCACAGCATGCAGTATATGTGTGTAGGACGTGTAATGTAGGTCATTTTGAAACAGGACTAATGATACATTATCATATACCCATGCCCATATTGCTACATCTTAGTGACGTTCAACGTAAAATATCAGCCGTGATATTTCACGGTAAACGTCGAGATATGCACGATGAACGTCATCAGTTTTAGAGTTTTCCCGAACTACATTAGCAGTTTGTTGGTAAACAACGTAAACAGCAAAATGGCTGCCGCTCACCGCCTGCAAAGCGATGTCACCGACGTAAAAACTTGAAGGGCTTCGAGGAACACGGGTATTTCTTGTTGCAAAATACGGAAATATCACGTTGAGTCTTGAAATGTTTTCCCATGGTATTTTTTTGGTCAAGTTCTAGCAAACATTCTGCCGTTCGCACGGCGTCGGCACTGTGCACGGTCTCCACCGAACAGGTAGCGAGCGCGTGGCGTGACAGCGATGTCGCGCGCGCGACGACTGTTGACATGGCAACTCTAAAGGTAAACTTACAAAATGGCGTTCCCTCTCCGCGTGAGCTCCGTGCCGTACGACGATCGAAATCAGGATAGCTTTAAAGCTGAGCAGTTTTTAATCGGTTACAGTTGTAATAGCATATTGCACCTTAAAATGTTCCTTCTGTATGACGATGTTTGTATCCCGGTGTCTTTCTTCTTGGGTTTCATTGAGATATGGACGACCTGCAGCGATGTCGCGCGTGATGTTGACTGTGGCGAATGGAAACATTCGGCTTGGTGTGACGGATGGACAGACAAGCAGACACGATGTGTTCTGTAATGCTATTACAACACACACTTTATTCCATGGTTCTAGTTCTATATATACACCAAAGTTACATGTCAATGTTGAAATAAAATAAACAACGGAAAAGTCAGATTTGCATATTGTGGCTTGTGTAACCAATACGTAAAGGTCAGATTTGCATATTATGATTTCGGTAATAGGCTACGTAAAGGTCATATTTGCATATTACCTAACAAATAAACTAATAGATAAACTGACGCTGTGAAATCGACATTAGTATGCGTAGAACCCTGGATAATAAACTGAAAATAAACTATCTGTTTTGCATTAATTTGGTCGGATTTCCATTCCCGACATTGACATTGTTGTCGTATACTTTATGAATGAAGCCTGTTCACATAAACATTCTGATATTTATCCGCAAGGCGTAATAAAGTAAAGCCTCAAAATTAAAGGTTTTTCGTTCTATTAGTAAAAATTCCCTAAAGTTATGGGCATGGGTATATGATAAATCGGTTATTACCCAATATCGCCTGTTCCTTGTGTCGTATCAGCATTCGTGTCATTTGCGCTGCGTCAGACACTCGACTTCGTCTCGTGTCTGACGCAGCACAAATGACACTCATTGTGATACGACACAGGAACAGGCGATATTGGGTAATAACCTCTAAATATTAGAGCAAAGGACTAAACGCTTTTTCTGCATGTTTTGTGAATGTTTCGCGACGTGTACTTATTCCAACAAGTATAAATCGGCGGCGCCTGGACAGATTTGTCTGATTTTTTTTACCTGTGGACACTGTATGAATATATATCAGAAAGACTGTGTCTCACATTTTGCCTAGAAGTGAAGATATCTTGACAATTGTGAACACAGAGCAAAGTTTATGCAAAAATCGTCGTTGACACTTTGAAGGCTAATTGTGCAAAACCAAAAGCAAATTTAAAAAATCCGAGACACAGGTTTTCGCCCAGTATACCTAGCTGCTGATTGCTGTAAATCATGTAAATCGAACACCAAGGTCGATTTGGGATATGTAATTACACTCTACTGAGTAAAAGAACCAAATATTAGCGTTTTGAGTAAAAAAAACCGCATGCGCGCTTTTTTTTGGAAAACTAACAAAATTTTTGAACTCTACAGTGACCAACCTATAGAAATCCGGTTACGACATGCGACATTCGGACCTGCGACTTCAAACTGCGACCTGCGTCCTGCGAATTTGAAACATGCGACCTGCGACTTCGGCATTTAGACCTGGCTGTAACCTGCGACTTCACAACAGCGACCTGTGTCCTGCGTGTTTGTCAAACTGCGACCTGCGTCTTCACAACTGCGATGTAATAAAGGGAAAGTGGCTTCACACATCAGCCATCTCGTCTTGTATGTGCTTTGGTGTGTTTAGTGTCTGAGTTGTGTTTGTGCTGTTAGTGTGAAAATTAACAAACGAGTCGTTAATTTTAAAATAGGCCATGGCGAGACGTGGGCGTAGTCGAGTGTGTCTTAGACGTCAAAAAGTTGACAGAAATTCAGAGATGTATTGAAAGTCATGCATCGTTGCTGTTTTATTGAGTAAATTGTATGAGGGAAATTCGTCTCCGAACTCGGCGATACGTGCGGCCATTCTATTTCATAACTTCCTACATTTCTATTGCATACCACAGCGGCCATCGCTGTGTGTATTGAACCACAAACGACTGTGATTTGAATTCAGTAAATTTTCGATGTAATTCGAACTTACAACGTACGGCATCCAATCATCTAGCGAAGATATCACGGTCGAGGAAGGTCTGTCGGCCAGACCACAACCCCTCGGCGACTTCACAAACCCTAGTTATAAGCTAGGCTCGAATTGTGTGAACCCTGCACACTTCTGTAATATTCAGGCAAGGGTGATAATCGGTAGGCCCATGTGTAACATGTGTTAAGCCAACAACTAAGCAAGTGTTTAACCATCCCGCCCAGTGTTTGCAAACAACCAGCGTCACTACCTCGTTGCCTATTGTGCGCAGTGTTGTCCTTAGAAGCCGGGTGCCGGGTAAATAACCCGGCTGTTTTGCATTTTTCCCCGGCTACTTTTAACGTAATTAGATTATTTTATAGACCTGTAATTTCGGGATTGCACTGCAAGCTGTTTCATAGACAGCACACGTACAATTAACAGATTCGCGACCTCTTTCCCCGCATGGAACTGCACAAACATAAAACAGTTTCTAAATACCAATTTGTGGCTTTTTGAGCCCGATCTTTTATTTGTCACCTATGGTGCTGTCCTTGTTACGAGCAGTGTAATTGGTTTGATTAGTATGAAGGTCATCTCAGGTAATGATTTTTAACGATGGCATACGCTCACGGCTTCACCTTGGCGCTGATCCCCTGGACAATACGTCGTGGATTCCGGCATGGGTTCAATTTCACTGCGCTTCTCCATGTTGGGTTCCCGATAGTGTCTTTCGATGGACCCTCTGAATCATTTTTTTCACGGACTCGTGGAGCAAATTTGAAAGAAACTAGAGTTGTTTCCTTCCGACGCCTTGCTGCATATCTGCTTTGATCAAATTTGGGGACAGCGAGACGCGATGATCGTGCGCGGTTTGCATTTAATTTATTGCAACATTTCTGTCAATCACTCACTTTGTGTCATTAAGTTTCAGAAACTATCGCTAGCCTGAAAATTAGCAACTGACATGGTAACGTGCCTCTGACTCGACGCTGCCGATTTTTCAGACTACACTCAGAGAATCTGAAACTTTCCACATAAAATGAGTGATTGACAGAAATGTTGCAAAAAATTTATTGTTAAGCGGGCACTCATCTCGTCTTGTTGTCGCCTAAGCTCAGTCGCGGAGAGTGCTTTCGCAACCGTTTGCGTAAAACTCATAACAATGAAAAAATGCGTAGAGACTAAATCCAATGCGATCGACTCTCTACGCATTTTTTCATTGTTATGAGTTTTCTATACGCATTTTTTTCGTAAATGCGAACACTGTTACAGTGAATTATCTTACCGATGTTGTTCTTAAGAAAAGCGAATGTGTTTTGATTAGAATAGAATAAGTTTGATGGTTTTTGGGAAACTACTATGTGGTAATAAAGAATGGGAAATGAGCAATGAAATGAGCAGACTGCGGTCGATTTAAGATTATATGTTACATCTTCACTGCAAATAAAACCATAAGTGTGTCATAAATAATACAACAACACAAAATCATGTTTGTTTGTTTTGTTGTATGTGAGCCACGTCTGAGACACACAAAAGTACTGTTTCAGTCTCAGCTAAATGTCACCTCAGATGCCACCAGAGAACACCATTTCCACTCCAAAATTTCATTTTTCGCCTTGCGAGAGGGGGACACCTCGCGCTCTCCCCCCTCGTTCGCTACGCTCACTCGCGGCTCGCTCGCTTCGCTTCCTCGCAGTCCACCCGTCTACTTTCTTAAATTACCCGGCTACTTTTGAATATAAGGACAACACTGGTGCGCCCACGGCGCTGGGTGCATGATCACCGAATCGAAGTACAACAACCACAGAATACTTCTTTAGGCCTAAACTAGGTCATTTCGATCTGTGAAATAGCCACCACTTTAGGAAACGACATATATAACAACATGCTTGTTGAAGTAGGCCTATCAATAAAACAAATTTTATTCATGAAAATCGGTGATCAGTTGAGCATTGTCCATTTGAAACCGGACTTTGAAAGCAACCGAACAACACGTAGGCCAACACAGCTGTGTCATCGAAGCTCATCTCTTTCCTAAATGACACCACCTATCACTGATATTACTTGTGACTGCTTTTCATACTCTCAATAAACACCAAATACCTAAAATCATGGATCAGGTCGTGATCTCGCAGGTCACAGATTCAAACTCTCAGGTGGCAGCTAGGCCAGAGCACTCGGAAGTCGCAGGTTGCAGTTTGACAAGGACGCAGGTCGCAGTTTTGAAGTCGGAGGTCGCATGTCGCATGTCGTGACCGGATTTCCATACCAACCTGACAAAAAAGTATCACAGCTTAGGTCTGTGACCTCTTCTTCTATGTGAATATGCGGGTTGCAAATATGTGTGAATGAACCTGAGTGGCATCCCTAAGCTGTATAGATGATTGGTGTTCCTCAATGGAATGTAATGACATAACGTTGCAGCAAACACTTTACCTCATATATCACTTAAAATGCTTCTTGAATAACATTTTGCCTTTAACGACACATACTCTTAAATTCCTTTCATTTTCTTGTCAAAACACCTATTTTCGTGAAGGACTTAATAAGAAGAGGATTTGAACTTATTTGGGATAATAGGATGGTGAAGTAATGTCGGTTTAATCTGAAAATGTAAGCTCATCTGCTTTTCTTTTTACGTAACTATACACTCATTTTTATGTGTAACTTGTAATATCGGATCATTCACCTAACACCTTTGAAAAATTTGAAAAATGCGGAGATCCGATTATCCCAAATTAGTTCCAATCGTATTAAAGGTCAAAGTTCACAACATATAAAATATAGAATGATGAATTAAAATCGTTAAAGTGTCTGTGTGCATGAGTACTGATGAGTATTCTCACCTGGAATAGTTGATGAAGGCAAACTACAGAAGAACAGAAATCGAGTTATGGAAAACATTCTAACTTTGTCAATAAAATATTTCTTTTTTCTTTACCTGTTGCGCTTTGCAAATGCGCAGATATTCTTGGCACTCGAATGTGCCTTGGTGATGATTATATTTCACAAAGAAAGAATAATGATATGATATTGTGCAAATTTTCTCGTCGCAGATGCCGACGTATTTATTGGGCACTACAACAGTACGTGGTCGCAGAGAGTCGTTGACAGAAGGTCGTTGGGAAATAAAGCTAAATCGCTGACAATTAAAGACTTTGTAGCAAACTATACGACTGAACTATTTAGCCGACGTCGCTAAAGTGATAGCAAAATGGAAATAAAAAATTGATATTTCTTCTTTTTATTTAGATATGGGAGTTTTCATTTTTGAAAGTTGAGAGGCATCGAAATTACTGGAATGTTATAAGTTCTTCTTTTGCTATTTGCTTCCTTTCCTTCGTATTTTTGAATGACAATGTATGATACTAAAATCCGAGAGGAATGTCTTACATTATTTCGGTAGTCGGCGTCGGTAACCAATATTTGGTCGTTTGCAGCGTTTTTATATAACTTCTTCATACTTGGCACACGGATTTCTTTTTTAACTCTCATTTGTTTTTGCAAAATGGATATACACTTTGCATGCACAAGAAACTTGTTCGCAATCAAAATGTTTTCAAAATGATGCGGGTGATCATAATGTATGTAATGCAGGAAATAAAAACACTAATCTTATGAAATTGCAAGTTGCTGAGTCTGAGTCTATGTGAATGGTTTACCACGCAAAGAAGGGTCATGAATGACTCGGCAATCTTTAAGACAACAGTAATCTTTGCAGACGATGACAACCTTAAGCTTGTGCAGCGATGTATGTGAAATGTATGTGTTCGCTGAGTGGTCAGGGAGCATTACCTTCCTTGAACGAGGCCAGACTGAAAATCACCCGAGAAAAATATAAATCAACGACTCAAAAAAATTCACTGGTGCATAAATTAGCACATTTCAGCCCTATTGCACTACTCCTATGCAAACACGCACGTCTACGATATATCCAAAAGGCACTGACAATTGAACCATCGGGCCATACTCGAAGGAAGTTGTTCTCTACCAGTCTGCTTTACTGGAAAATCAAACCTCTCTCTCTCTCTCTCTCTCTCTCTCTCTCTCTCTCAGATTATTAATCACAAGATGACACACACATGTATACATATTTAGCTCAACCAGCGGACAGGGTTAAATGATGTTTCAAATATCCCTTCTACAGAAGTCCGTCTGCTGACAGATAGTTACGGATAGTTTTAAGCCAGATATAGTGTATTCAGAAATGATCTATTAACATTTAGAGGGCGCTGCGTAGATATTTGCCCACCCTTCGAAGAAAGGTAGGACCTTGATAGCAAGTGTGCATGAATTGCGTAGATAGCACTCACACTCACACACTGCGTACTATGCAGCGAGTAAAAAGAAGTCACGAAGACGACTAAAAATTGCCTTTTGGCAGACTCCACTCTTATTACTTTATATATTTTCCTTTTTCAAATTGGTTTCCCTTCGAGGAGGCGACTCTGAGCTGGTATATTCTCGAGCGCATACAGGGAGTTTGCACGGCGCCTGTTTGAGCAGCATTTGAATGGAATCTTTTATTGCAATGAATCCCTCAGAATCATTGTTAAAAATAGACATCAATGAAAATTTGAACTTCAAACGGAACAAATGACTGCATCTTGACAAACAAAATCTTTCCCAGTTACTGCAACAGTGGAGGCGCTTGGAAAACTTTCATTTTGCTCGCGCGATGGCAGTGTACGATGTAAGGGTTTGTTTTGCCGTT
>LD344341.1:200274-211918 GCA_001465055.1 Ptychodera flava | reverse complement strand
AAACTATTTGCAAAAATTTGGAAATACCACACTCCCATACTTATCGACATACATACACGTGTATTTGATATAAAGGTGCAATGAATGCTGATTATAAGTAAAAAA
This sequence comes from Ptychodera flava, assembly GCA_001465055.1. Classification (NCBI taxonomy): domain Eukaryota; kingdom Metazoa; phylum Hemichordata; class Enteropneusta; family Ptychoderidae; genus Ptychodera; species Ptychodera flava. The sequence goes on along the minus strand of LD344341.1, from coordinate 211,813 downwards.
AGCAAAAAAAAATCAAGCACATAGTCATACAAAAAATATTGAAATGCTTAAAAACAAAACCAAAAATAATACTTCCACTACTACAAAAAACAAAGCGAACCACCATCAGGTCTGACTTAAAAAAAAAAGAGAATCACAACTGAAAAGTCGACCGAGATCATCGCGCTGGCGTTGAGGATGAAAGGAAACCAAAACGAGGTCAGCTTCAAGTTTAAAAAAACTAAAACGAGGTTACAAAAAAGCAAAAAAACAAAACGAGGTTACCAAAAAAAAAACTCAGTAGAAAAAAAAAGTTCGAGAAAAGAAAACAGAGTGGGACACCCCGCAGAAAAAGCCCAGCATGTAAATTGAATAATTCTCAACGTCATGATTGTTAGAGTTCAGTGCCAGAGGGTTTTGGATCATCACACTCGGATGTTGGACAAGATATTTGGGGTATTTCAGCGATAACTCTCAGCTTCTAGTCTTCAATATCATATCATGGACGTCCAAGTTACCGACACGTCCCATTCTATATTAAACAGTTACAAGTGGACAAAACATTCGTGGTGGTTCGTCGGCTGCCAGCGGTCCCCTCGCTCCTGGCGTGCCTCAATGTACACTTGAGGTGGTAAGCCAGCGGCCGGCGGTCCCGTCGCTAGTACAGTACACGCCGGCTACCAGCGATCCCCTCGCTGTACAGTTTAGGGCCGCCTCTCCCAAACCATAGACAGTCAGTGCCCAAACCATGGAGTCCTACCCCAACAAAACGATGGCTCGCCGCAAGCCTACGGTCACGTGTGTGATTCGATACATAGCGGCCGCCGTGTGGGTGTGCATAGTAAAATTGCATACCACGCAGCGGCCGCTATGTATCAAACCACACGTAACCGTGGGTTTAGCCTCTAAACGGAGTGTGGCAAAGGCAAAAATACTCGGGCTAAACACACTTCGTTTAGATTCGAGGCAACGTTTTCAGTAGTACATGAAGAACGCGAACGCGCCTGACTTGAGAAACACTGATCAAGCAGCCGCTATTTCTCTGTAGACTGTACCTCTGCGTGGCAGGGCCACAGCCAGCCACCCATAAGATAAATTATTATAGATCTGCCTTCGCAAACAGTAGCTTCTGTTAAAAGTTGGCACAGAACCGGCATGCGATAACTCCTTCAATTCACTTCAATTCTTTTATAAACATTGCTTAATCGAACGCTTACATAGAAGAGACCCTAAGTGCGACGTTTTTCATTGGGAGGCATCTGCCTGTTGTGAGCGAATCTCACACGTTGACTTCACATATTATATGTCATGCCCTACAGATAGGTAGCTGATCTGAAGAACATTTGTGGATCGGTCCACAAATAATTGGGAGTTAATCTTGCTTGCAATGCATTCTTAGAAAGTAGGGATGCAGTAAAATAAACGAACGTGGTAATGAAAAGGAAAAAAAGAATGTTCATACGTTTAAGCTCTATTTCTTGTCCGGTATTTCACTAGGCGATAAATCGATTTAGCCTCTCATTTTTCAAAGCTGTGGTATATATTAAAACCTTTTGGGAAATGTTTAAGTCACACCAAGTGCGCTTGATGTGCTCATTCAAATGTACACTATGGAATCACACGTCTTTTAAATGCCCATGTCGTGTTATCCTCGATATCGCTGATTCCGGCAAGACCATACTTAGTATATACAAGTAATGTAGAGCACGATACTGATGTATTCCATGGAAAAATATCGCCACCGCCGAGAGAATATTTTTCTTAACACCTTATATGTCAACACGCCAAACGTCGAGCAACATACAAGATTAGGACGAGAGAACGCACTGTAGCAATACGATAAAAAATTGTTTTAAAAACGCAATCTCTCAAGACGTACATTAAAATAACTGTCGATAAAGCTGATGGGGATTTATTATATTTGTAGCAAATACTATTGTTCCGAGTTCGAATAATACGAATCAGCAATACTCCGTTGATTCAACTTTTGTAAATTTTTAATATAAATGCGTATCGCATATGTTGCAGTAAAGTCAATTTCCGTGCTTAAATCCATTTTGATTAAAAACCTCTTATGTCGCACAGTTCTGTATAATCGTACGGTCGCTTTCGTACAGACGGATATGGCTGTCATTACTGTAGGCGGCAGAAAATAACACTGTGATGGTTTATCGACTACACATTCAAACATGTGAAACATTTTATATTCAGTGAATTTCTCGAGTAGGAGTGCAGAACCTAAAACTTGCCATTTATTGCAAGTTGTTTCTCATATGCTGTGACATTCTTCATGCATTTTCGTTTTTTCTGCTGATCATAGAGTTCGTAGCCAACTATATACTGTCATTTAGGCAAAGAAAAATAAAAACTTTGTTTCTCATCCTGGACATACTGCAAAAATGATGCGGTTAGGCGGTTTTTTATTTTCCATTTTTTTTCTTCAATCAGCAAAAACGCGGAAAAAAATATTAAAACAACATAAAAATGCACGCAGATTTAAATGCATGGCAGTGTTGCTTTAGTATTTTGTATAGCAACAGTATAACTGTTCTGTAGTTCGACTTTTAGTGCAGCAATGTACAGTTATAACAGCTTAATATAATAGTGACATGTGTGTACAGTTCTGATTGGAATGTTATATAGCACTGTGTTATGCACTCCTGATCGTCGCGTATTTTTGCGTTTATTTTTCCTTGTCAGTTTATTTCCTCATGAGCAGAAAAAAGGTTGAGGATGAGAAACAAACTTTTTTATTTTGCTTGGCCTTAGTTTTATTTTAGCCAGAGTAAGAAAAAAGAAACTTTGTACTCTCGCTGATTGCATGCACTTCGTATGGAAGAAAGCAGAGTCAAGCTCTCTCGATTTACATACTATTGCACTGTAACTAACCGTACACTTTGTAATCACTCATGGTTACATGGGTAGAGTAACAGCGAATCACGCACAAAGTGTTAGCATATGCGAGAACTGCCTGTTTACATTGCCAGCACAACTGTAACGTCTATAACGTCTGTAACGGTCATATTAGATACATTAAAACCACAAGAGTTGCCGTGAATCAATGAGCATAGAATAGGTAAGACCCTACAGGCAAACATGTTTAAGCTGGTGAAACACAAAGCACAGAAATGGATGAAGCAAATGGCTTGCACAATTTGCAAAGCTAGACAGGTTATAACATAACAGGTTATAACATAACAAAGGATTTTTTATCATAAGTGGCTGCCAATCATGGGTTTCTGGCGATTACCAATACGGCAACCAAATAACATGAACGACCAAACGCCTTTCACAATCTTGAAAGTACTGAAATAAATAAAAATTCAGTTCAAATTGTGTCGTTGTTCTGCAGTTTAAGATTTTTATGGATTAAAATTAAATTTTGAAAAATTGAATATGGCGGCCAAGGTCACGTGACCGCTAATAATTTTCTTCGCAAATCATATTGATAAGATAATAGAATACATAAAGAATAGAATAGACAAATAGATAAAGATAATAGAATAGATAAAGAATTGACATAGAAGAAGTGAAGAAAAACCCCAAGGAAATCAATAGGGGCTAGCCGATAGGCTTGGCCCCTAAAGAATTGGAAAAACCTTGCAAAACAAAGCCATCAGCAGACAACTCATTTGATCGTCGAAGTCTATTGGTCATCTCCTAAAGGAAGATACTTAAATAATTAAAAATATAATATAATAATACAAATAAATTGTTATAGCTCGGCCTTCGCAAACAATAGAATTGAGCTTCTGCTAAAACTTGGCACAGAACCGGCATGCGATAACCCCTTCCACTTCACTTCAATTCTTTTATAAACATTGCTCAATCGAACACTTACATGGAAGAGACCCCAAGCGCGACGTTTGTCATTTGGAGGTATCTGGATGTTGTGAGCGAATCTCACACGTTAACTTCACAAATTATGTGTCTTGGCCTACAGATAGGTAGCTGATCTGAAGAACATTTTATGGATCGGTTCACAAACAACTGGGGTTTAATCTTGCTTGCAATGCATTCTTAGAAAATAGGGATGCAGTAGAATAAACGAACGTGGAAATGAAAAGGAAAAATAAATTTATACGGTTAAGCTCTATTTCTTGTCAAGTGTTTCACTAGGCGATATATCGATTAAGCCTTTAGATTTCAAAGCTGTGATTAATATGTGTAATCGCATTCGATCGCCGACTCAAATGCCACAGTTCCATTACACCATGCATGGTAAAGTCGACGGCGACTAAGTCAATGTTTTCGTGCAAATAGCTCAGTAAAAAATTCCAATAAGCTTGAGGCAGTTTCTCTCGCTAAAATCACGAAAGTCTAGCGTGTCAATAGCCAACTTTTGTCTATTGACAGCCGCCTGTCAATAGCCCGATTCTGTCCACTGTCAGGCGTTGATACGACACCGTACAAGATAAAGTATACAGCGCCTGGTCCGTATTTTAGTGCAATAAGGGGCTGTGTAAAACATTCAAAGGAGCATTGGCCAGTGTTTTTTGCTACAAAATCTATTAAAATTTGGAGAGCTATCGAGTCCCACGTGTCAATAGCAAGCTCTTGGATATAGTATTGACAGGCGCGGCGTTGGTGCAACATCGTACACGGTAAAGGTGAAAAACGTCCCGCGTGTCAATAGCAACGTCAACATCTCGCAATTGGCTATTGACAGGCGCGGCGTTAGTGCAACGTCGTACACGGGAAAGTCTACAATTACTCAAATTGCGGCGACTTTGTCCATTTAGTGTACAAAGGCTTTATCAGGCATTCTCACAAGCATTGGGCAGTTTGTTAGGCTAAAGTGTTGTGAATTTTGGCGAAAAACCTCTCGCGTGTCAATAGCCAACTTTTGTCTATTGACAGGCGCCTGTCAATAGCCGGATTCTGTCTATTGACAGGTGCCTGTCAATAGCGACGGCCAATGTTTAAACCTTTTGGGAAATGTTTAAATGCGCTTGATGTGCTGTCATTCAAATGTACACGATGGAATCACACGTCTTTTAAATGCCCATGTCGTGTTATCCTCGATATCGCTGATTCCGGCAAGACCATACTTAGTATACACAAGTAATGTGGAGCACGATACTGATGTATTCGATGGACAAAGTATCGCCACCGCCGAGAGAATATTTTTCTTGACATCATATATCAACATGCCAAACGTCGAGCAACACAAGATCAAAACGACTGAACGCATACAGCATGACAATAAAATTGTTTTGAAAATGTAATCTCTCAAAACGTACGTTAAAATAAATGTCGATAAAACTGCTGGGGATTTATTAAATTTGTGGCAAATACCATTGTCCCCGAGTTCAAATAATACGAATCAGTAATACTCGGTTGATTCAACTTTTGTAAATTCTTTAATACAAATTCGTATCGCATATGTTGCAGCAAAGTCGATTTCCGTGCTAAAATCCATTTTGATTAAAACTTTTATGTCGCACAGCTCTGTGTAATCGGACGGTCGCTTTCGTACAGATTGATATGGCTATCGTTACTGTAGGCGGCAGAAAAATAACATTGTGAGGGTTCATCCAGTACACATTTAAACATGTGAAAAATTTCACACTCAGTGAATTTCTCGAGTAGGAGTGCCGAACCTGAAGCTTGCAATTGTAAGTTGTTTCTAATGTGCTGTGACATTCGTCATGCATTTTCTCATTTTCTGTTGATCAAAGAGTTCGTCGCCGAGTAAATACTGTCATTTAGGCCAAGAAAAATAAAAAAACGTTGTTTTTCATTCTAGACATACTTCAAACATGATGTGGTGACGCGTGCTTTTTCTTCTATTTTTTTCTTCAACAAACAAAAAACAAACCGCTGCCGAATAAAACCTTAATTCATATCTATGCAAATCATGTTGAAAGAAGAAGAAGATCTTTCTATGTATAATGGTCAATTCAAGTTTGCATTCATATAATAGCGTAACTTCTTAGGTCTGCAATTAATCGCAGAGACATCGCCGGATTGTCAATGCATTTATAAGAGGTTCTAGGTTGGAGAATGCATTGATTGATTGATTGATTATCAGACAGCCACATGACAGGACAGAGTATTGCGGAATTGTATGTCTGACATCATGACACATTCCAACTGACGAGCAGATGACACTTTTACCTTAAGCTTGGTATTATATTATCCCACGAAGCGAGAAAGAAGAGATCCCTCTGTCACGTTATCAAATGTCACACTGTCTGGGTCATTGGATATTTATTATGCATAGCACGTTACTGTGATAAAATCCCTAGATACAGTAAAAATAACTGAAAAAGTTCAACGGAAACGAATTGCATTATGAAATAAATCAAACGTCAGCTTAGATTTTATCATGGTTCACAATGAGAACCCGGCCGTGAGATAAATTATGCAAATGTATCAAAACCACAGACTGTCGATAAGGATCACAGTAATGAACTTCATTAGGTACTATGACGTCTGCATTCATAATCATGTTTCCATAGATACTTTCACAGCGCCTCGAAGGCTGCAAAGTCGTTTTTTTATTGTTGTTGTTGTTGCTTTTGTTGTTGTTATGTCGTTGCAGGCTGCAAAGTCGTTGTTTCTTTGTATGCCCTCGTAGAAACGAACGAGTGAAGCCAGGAAACTATCTGGCGTAGCTGGGCGGCGAGGATTGAGATATAGTTTCCGTTGACGAGGACGAGTAAGACGGCCCCTGAACTCTCGCTGTTGGTATGCACTTCGTATCGAAGAAAGCAGAGTCAAGCTATCTCGATTTACATATTGCACTATTACTCACCGTGCACTTTGCAATCACGCATGGTTACATGGGTACAGTAACAGTGAATCACCCACACGGTGTCAGCACATGCGTTACATGAACTGGCTGTTTACATCGTCAGCACAGCTGTAACGTCTGCATTAGTACGGGTTATATTAGATCCGTTAAAACCACAGAGTTGCAGTGAATCAATAGCATAAAATAGGTAAGACCCTGCAGGCAAACATGATTAAGCTGGTGAAACACAAATCACTGAAATGGATGAAACGAGTGGCATGCACAATTTGTAAAGCTAGACAGGTTATAACATAAGAATGGAATGTTGTAGATAAAAGCTGTGAACAGCTTTACCGGGGCCAAAGCAGTTAAGTGGTGCTTGAGATACACAAATGTACACCTATGATGATATTAGTAATATTTCAGTTAAAATTGAATATTGGATTTGGAGAAGAAGAGTTTCGAACATTATTCGCTTGCTGTGATAAGTTTTTGGCAAAAAACAATAAGGCGCTAAACCACATGACAGGTCCAAAAGTATTTCATGCACTTGATAGCACTGACACTAATGATAATGCGAATAAAATTTGAGTTTAAATGGCATGTTTATTGTTGAGAAGAAGAATTTTGAAAATGAAATTGCAATTTTTCACAAATGCTAATATGGCCGCCAAACCATGTGACCGATTGGCACGTCGCGTTTTTATTTAGCTTGAAAGTACTCACACTAAGAAGGATACGAGTAAAATTTCAGTACAACAATGTGTTTGTTGTGGAGAAGAAGATTTTTGAATATCATTGGCTGGTAATCATGGGTTTCTGGCAAACACCTATATGGCAACAAAATCACGTGACCGACGAAATGCCTTTCACAATCTTGAAAGTAATCACATTAGTAATGACATGAGTAAAACTTCAGTTCAATTTGTGTCGTCGCTCTGGAGTTTAAGATTTTTATAGATTAAAATTAAATTTCGAAAAATCCAATATGGATAACATCCTTGATAAACACATACTTAAGAATATCACGGACCCCTAGCACGAGAAACTATTTTCTGGTTTGGAAAGTCTAATATGGCCTCCACGTCATGTGACTAATTAAAACTTCAAGGTTCAGGTGCATCCCCTCTTATTAGCCCTGATCACTGTGCTTGGTTGAACAGTGTACATGCAGCAGTTTCTACGGATCTGAGGCTGGCAAAATTGACATAGAAGAAGTGAAGAAAACCCCAATGTAACTAATAGGGGCTCAGCCGATAGGCTTGAGCCCTAAAGAAATGGGAAAAGCCTGCAAAACCAAGCCACCAGCAGGCAACACATTTGATCGTCAAAATCTGTTGGTCGCCTCCTACTTCAGAGAGTGTTGGAGGCTTACAGAGGAGAAATGTGCCTCCAGGGAAATTCTTTAGATATAGGGGTTTAATGAGATACCCCATGGAATTAAGGTTTATTACAAAAGATAAAAGTAAAATAATAAACGAAACATAATAAATCTCTGAAAAGACAGTGTCTGTCTGTCTGCCTTTCTCTCTTTCTCTCTCTTTCTCTCTGTCCCTCTCTCTCTCTTTCTCTCACTCTTTCTTTTTCGTCCTTTGATATCAGTATTCGTGCATTTGTCTTCTTGTTTGTAAAAAGTATTGCTCCCGCATTTACAGTGAGCTGTCACAAGGATTTCTCTAATACGAAAAATAGTGTACAGATGTACTGGGGCATTTTGTAATACCGACATGTTTTGTAATAACTTACGCAAAATGCAAAAGAGGGTATCAGCATTTTGTAATAACGGGCGCATTTTTGTAATAACATCAACAGTATTTTGCAATAAAGCAGTCTATGCGTTTTGTAACAAGGGTGTCAGTATTTTGTGATAAAAATTGTCTACACATTAATTTAACAAGGGTATCAGCATTCTGTTCTAATTCGCACTTTGTAATAAGAATTAACACATTTTATAATTATTTAAAAAACTTTTTTTCAAGTTTTAACGCATCAACAGATATTTTGTTGACTATGGAATGGTATTTCAAACTGTGCTCGTATGTTTACTCGGTAATGAGGACACCTCTTTATTAATGACAGATTTATCAAACCAAAAGTTACACTTTGAATAGAATTTCACCTGTCTATTTAGGACACATCTGACACTTTTTCCATTCCTGAAGGTGTCCTTAATAGACAGATTTTACTGCACCAAAACAGACCTCCAGCTCACTATTGGCTTGTCCAAAATTCGATATGTGCAAATTAATGAGGTACAGGATGTGGCACCATAAGGTCCCCAATCCTACCGAATATGAAAGGTGTAGCAATTGTGATTACTGATTTATATTCCTATAGGTGAAATTGAGGTCAAAGGGCATCCTACTCAGGTGACATTTTGTCGAACAGCTTTGCTCCCATACTTATCCTTTTGTACCAAGAACCAGACCTTAAGCTCTATTGGCTTGTCGAGAATTACATATGACATAATTGATGAGGTACAGGATGTGACAGCATTAAATTAATGTGAGAGTGTATTTCATGAAAGGCAAAATGTTCCTGAAGAAGAATCCAAGTGATATGTGAGGTAACATGTTTGCTTAAAACGTTTACTTACTGCATTCCATTGAGGAACACCAATCATCTAAAGCTGAAAAGGATTGAAACAAATACTTTTCACGTAGTATAAGACGATATCAGTGATGATTGTCATGGTGCTGTTATTATTCAAGTGTTACTCTCTTATCATCGAATGACACACAACACTTTCGTCCTAATGTCGGATTGATAGAATCAAACGGGCAACTGGCACCAAACCAAATAACGCTCGCAGTTGTAAGTCAAGCATTCTTGGTACTGTCTTGTAACAACATTGTTCTACTCGTCTGAATTTCGTACAAGTCGAGAATAAAAAGGTTTCGCTACATGGGTAACAAAGGGCAAAACGGTTATTTTGAATTTCAAATATTGGTAAGTCCGCTTGATTGGTAATGAAAATTGAAAGTCATTGTCTTTAATAATTGATGGACAACTTTGCATAGACTCTTCGCATAGAGTGATCTAATAAAATGTTACCGTCAACGGTGCATAAAACGGTTATTCATATAATGCATAGCATTCATTATCAGGCTTAAGTTGTAGATTTTTTTTTCTTTTCAACATGCATCCTTCGCCACTTTAGTGTTGATTAAGCCCACTTGATGCAGTCAGAGATTCTGTTCGTACAAAGGCAAACTAGCTCTATCCGGGGTTGTACCCTGTGTTCATGTTTGAGATAAAATGTAACATTACCATGCACTGGTCCATCTACAAGTCCTGTTTATTTCAATTTCCCCAGACATACTGTCTGCATGGGACACATAAGTTTGCTTAATGATGCTATAGCAGTGATCTCATAAAAGTGTGTTACATTAATAAACTAATTACCGCGTAGAGGCTTTAACGAACCGAAGTGATATCTTATGTCTCAATTTTTAACACACAGTGCCAATCGTTAGCTCTCATTTACAACCCTTGGCAGGGTATGTTTTGTCTTTATACAAGCAGAATTTCTGTCTGTATCAAGTAGGCTTGATCAACACTAAAGTAGCCACCGCTGTAACATCTAGCACATGTAAACTTACTTGTGCAGAATCAACAAGAGATCATATATAAGGGTCGTTCTTCGCTTCAGTATGTTTGTCATTTCTGATATTTTTAACAGAGAAATCCTCGTAATATTGTCATTTTCTTTCCAAAAAGTCCTTGAATGAGAAGTCAATTTTAAAAATATTTTCGATAGTTTCCAGGAATCCATTTTTCGTTTCCTCCTAATATTGAATGCATCGAATCTTGGTGGCCCCGTTTATAACTGCCAAATCAACTATTTTAAGACATCAGTGGCTTTTATCAGACATTAAAGCGAGAAAGGTTTTAGAAGTCTGTATATACAAAATGTACTGACTCAAAAATGCAGTCTTTTGACCTTATTTAAATATAACCATAAACCCTAGAGTTTTTCTCGACGATCTGTGATATAACATGTATATTTGAACAAATTTGTTAAAAATTAATGTCCTTTACATTTGTGTCTCTTATGATGTATGTAAATGTTTAAAACATAGTTGTTTGTATAATATGTACTGTTTAAAAGACGCAGGATATACAAAGTTGAGCAATCACGGGCCACTTTTTATAAATTTTTCCCAATATAGGCTGTTTTGTGGCAATTGTTGACCATTTTAGCCCAATTTAATTACTTTGCATTCTGAGGTTATGGCTATGCACATACCAACTTGTTTAAACGGGCACTGTATCACATAATAAGATTTTATTCAGTGTGTTTATTGGAAAAAATGGGCGACTGCTGTTAACGTTAGTCCCCTAATTGAAAAATGTTGCCAATGAAGCAAATCATATTTGCCTCTGTTTGACAGTTTGAAGGGTACTAAATCATACAAGCAGGATTACGTACGAAATAAATTATTAAGGCATGACTGAATTGTAGAATCTTTGACCACCATTGCGGCAAAATTTGTCAAAAGCATAAATGTTACGTTTTTGGCAAACAATATTTTTACGTGAATACGTACAGCTATAAGGGGTTTTGATTCGCTCGATATATGCTCTATCCATCATGTTTTCTTGGAAAGTTCTCAATCATTAAACACGGGATTATGTAAGTGAACACTTCATTGACTTGTCCATCATTGCTATCGTACAATGTACGATTACGACTTTACAGAGTATTGAAATATTCATTCATTAATATATCGGCATTTAAGATATTGACTGATCTCTTTTTAATCTGAAAGCACAAAACGAAAATGGGTAAAATTATTTGCAACACTATTAATTGCAAGC
>LD344341.1:172039-196737 GCA_001465055.1 Ptychodera flava | reverse complement strand
GAAGGTATCTAAAATGCGATATTGCATAGAATGGTTATTCATATAATGCATGGTTCTTATAGGTAAGATAAAGAAAGTGGTAAAGAATTTGCTTTAAGATTTGGCACATGTAAACTTACTTGCACAGAGGTCTTGTTCAATGAGAGACCATATATAAGGGTCGTTCTTCGCTGTTGCATGTCTTTCATTTGTGATATTTTCAGCAGAAAATGTATTTGCGACCCCTAAACTTCTGAGTACTTGCAAGAAATTCTACAAAACATAAGGGAACACCTTACTTGAAAACAATTATTGATAAACGTATAGATATTCGAAGCAATACCTCTGATCCAAGACACGTAGAGTATGCTATATTCTATGATAATAATAGAATATCATATTAATGTCTATTTCGAGAAATTGTTCAAATATTAGATGTGACGCTAAACAACAACCGTCCGCATCACAAAACAAAAACTGAAAACACTTTTAAAACTTTTAAAAATTCACAATGAAAACAGACTGAAAATGTTTTGCTCCAAAAGACACTTTTCCTTACAACATTGATAGATAGAGCTGCTTTACTCAAGGTATTGATTCGTTCGTTCAATCTAAGGATGCGTTCACAAAAAAACAGTTGGGGGTGGCTGGAGCAACTCAGGGGGGATACGAACATTGTGGGGGTAGTAGAGGCGGTTGGGGACCTGAAAGTTTTGCTCTGCCTGAAGGGGGACCTAAAATATTTTTGGTTTCCTTTTTACGGTTCAAAGGTTTGTTGGGTAATTCAATGAAAATTTAATAACATTTTAATGTCATTCAATTATTCTAATGTTAGTAATAATTGACAATCCTTAGCAATACCCATCAAATACGTGTCTGCAATTTCTTCTCGAGTCACCATTCAAACTATATGGCGCGACAATTACAATTCCTTGAAAAGCAACTTAATCTAACACCTTTATAATAGTGCTAATCAAATTAGGGATATAGGGAAAATCCCAGACACGGGTTTGAAGGGTATTGCAAAGGCTTGTCAATGCACAAATTTCAACCGGAAACCGTGCATTGTGTTCGCTAAAGGGAGGAAATACCGATTTGTGGAAGGTGCAGCAAACGCTTGTCACGTGACTATTATGCAAATAATGACTGTGTACCGTACGCGTGCACGGTCGGATTTCTAAATATAAGGGTTTTCATAAAACATATACTTTATTGGGGTTGGGGACTTCTATAACTGAGAAAAAAATAAAAATCTGAAAGTATCCTTAAGCTATCTAGCTATCTTAAGTGTGCGTAAGTGCACATGGTGCTACTTTTTAAGAAAGGTGCATAGATCTGCCATTGGCTACTACTGGGCAGAGTCGGTGTTATCTGTAAATGCCGGTGTTATCTGTAAATGTTTAAATGCCCTAAAACTGTCTCTATTATAAAGTAGAAAAATATATATCTGATAATAATTTATTTCATTAATTTTAATCGGATTATTTAAAGGGTTTAAAACGTGTTCATTAACATTACAGATCATATCAAAAAGAAATTTACCACGGTAACAAGACAGGGGTGATCTAAATTGATTTGCAGAATGCTTTCGACATGGTTGTATATGACATCTTGTTACCTACATTGAAAGCAATTGATTTTAACGACAAGAGTGTTGATTTGTTCAGATCATATTTGACTGACAGGGTAACAACAGGTCGCTACCATGAATACACTTCAATATAGAAATAACTGACGACGCGCTGACCATTACAGCCAAAAATTAACGGGCGAGGCTTGTCGAGCCCGTTAATTTTGGCTTTCCTCGAGCCCACTGGGCCCAAGAACTGAGCAATACGCGACGCACTGTTACTCGCGCTGTAAATATTTGGCAAATCCGGAGAGGTTTATTTTCAGAAAAAGTATCTCAACTTAGCTCACAAGTGCTTCATTTTAATTTTTGATTGATCATGATTTCAGCTATAAAATTATGATACTTTGAGTTGTTAATCTATTTATTCATATTCACGGGTATGTAAACAAACCATTACTCTGTATTTGTGGTCAGTCACGTGGTTCAGCCTAGCCAATCAAAATGCGATGAAAAGGGCATGGTAACATAATTGTAAATCGAATCATTCGGGGTATTCTACACGGATCTTTCATCGTGTACTCATCATTCTTCTTGACTTGTCTCTGGAAACAATTTAAGATAAATTCAGGATAACTTTATCCTTGATTTAAAAAGTTTAAACGAATTTCAGAATTAAGGCCGACATTGAGCTTTGCAGCTTGTTAATATCGAGTCGATTCTTTTTTGTGATCCAGCCGTAAATTACGAAGCTGTACCAAATTAGGTATCACATGTTATAATACAAAAATTTTGCCAAAGATGTTGTCAGCCATTGAGGGGCTTTTTTGACCAAAAAATGAAAGATGGCAATAAAACCAGAGGCGTTATCGAGAAAAACAAATTCTTGGTTCAAATTACTATATCGTAAACTATATGTACTTGATTTTGATAGCAGGAAACTTGAAACCTATGCTTTAATTAATTACATTAACGACGATGAATGCATGTTTTCGTATTTGGGGCTTAATGCAACAACTAAACGTCGCATAGAAAACAACACAAAACAAAATTAAGATAACGATATTTGTTTGGATATGCATCCTCTAACACACATTAATGTCACTCATTTTCAGTAATTAGACAGGCTTTCAATTGAATAAAGGATTGCATGTTTAACAATACATGGCCAAGGACCCTCTTTTTTGTCTGCAACTATAATCACGAAAAAAATGTATTAACAGAAATAATAAGATATTATTACCAACATTTTTCTGCGTTCAGCTGGGGGAAATACGAGTGACTTAATGACCGGGTCACCACGAGTGGAAGACGAGTGTTGACACCGTCATTACGTCACGAGTACTTCCCCAAGCTGAACGAAGGAAAATATTAGGGAATAATATTCTTATCACATACACAGACCAAGTTTTTATTTTTTACGAAAAATAATATCTTAGCAACTTATTTTCGTATATTCAGATTGGAACTATTTTTCGATATATCAATCCCGCTGAACATCAGTTGTCAATCATTCGCTGTTGTTTGATCACGTGATTGGATGTTTGGTCTAGCGTGTCTGCTATTGATGAACTATCTTGAGATGTCGACAAGACAAGTTTTTAGGCTTTTTGCTTCGTGATTAAGCAGTGTTTTGCCTAGTTTAGACAATCATCTTAGACTAGTTTGATCTGTTTTCGAAGGAGATGACCCTATACCGACTATGAAGGAAAGGGCCAGGTACTTGCACATATGGAGTCTTTTTCTGGTACCTCAGTGGTGTACACAAGTACAAGACAGGTTGACGTGATGGAACCTGATGATGGACATCCTGACATTTGCTTTTTGACACTTGAATATCGGCGAATTCTAGAGACAGGTAGTCATTTGCATTGATTTCTGTGTAGACATATTTGTCATGGTTATTAACCTTGCATATCCATTCCATGGAAATTATCACAACACGCGTACGTTTACCTTTCAAAGAACGTTTAACAATAATGACCTCCCTAGTAAGAAAGTCGTTTGTGTTTAAAACTCTGTAATATGAAAAAGCAAATAATGTACAATAAATTTAACATTGAAATGTGAAAATCGGAACTTGGATATTTCTTAACAATAATAACAACACAATGTTCAAATTTGCTCTCGTGAACTGTCTGATGAATCATAAATTATCGCTCTCCTGTAACGCTTACGAACCGGGCTTTCGAAGGAGTGGGAACCCGGTGACTGGTGATCAGTGTTGTTCGTCGATGTTATGTTGAACGTAAACGTTCCGCTATAATAAATGCTCTGTTGAGAAATCCTTATGTGGTAGCCTGCTGATAACTACTGCTAGTAACACACGCTGGGGCTGTAGGTATTTGAGACGATGCCGTGGTACCGAAGTTCGCGACTGGTCTTGCCATCGATAAGGCTTTGCTTTGCCGCGGCTCTGGATTACTCAATATGTCGGACATTTTGCGTTCTTGATCGAAAGATGCCACTCCGTATGTGTTCAAGCTTTGTACAACTGGGCAACTGCTGGACTTGAGTTGGAGGTACGCCTGCGTGTAAAAGTCGTGAAACACTAGCCTTCCGTACACTATGCTTTGCTTTTCCCCAGGAATTCAAGCTTCCTCCGCGATTGACTGAACGATGGTGGCGTTTGAACCATACCTCGGCGTCTGGTTTGTAGATAATCGCGAGGTAAAACGGGTGGCCATCGGAGCTGAAATCTTGGGGACGGCGACGAGCATACTCCTTGAATGTTTCGACGGGACACGTTTCTGGATTGTCCGGTGTAGCCGCGACATCTTCGGAATAAACGGACGCGGAGATATTCCGACTTGCCCCGATCTTGTTTTCGTAGCTCTTTCATTAAACTCTAAGTACGCCAAGTTTGTTGTCGTTTGCTTGGTTTTTATGTCGCCCCATTTCGATGAACGGTTTTCTTGGCCGCCGGGGAAACCGAACAGTTTGGTGTTGTTCAGCCAAACAGCATACAGAAATGCTTTGGGGGAATGTACTCCAATAATATTCTTCTCGCGAAGGATCTTTTCTTCGTCTTCCGTCAATGCTTCGGTAGCATGTTTCTTTCCCTTGTTTTTTTTTTTTCAGATTCGAACTCTTTGCTGCCAACACGTTACGAGAGCGCTAGAATTCGTTATCTCTCGAATTAAGATAACTGTCGATGCCTTTCTGATAATTAGTTAACGCATGGCTCATATTCACAACCATTTTTCTGACGTGTGCTGAGAAAGAAATTGGATAAGTAGTCATCCAGAACATTCGTCGGCATATCTTAGATTGGCCTGCTCTCCATAGGGTCTACAAACCGAACATACTCGGAAAACTTCGCGACGGCCGTGTTTGTTGTTTTTTTACAGTAGACCAATAAAAACTCATCCTCTTCGGAGTGAACGAAAGTCGCGTATCGGTTTCTATGCCGGCGGGGTTGGATCGGACTTTGGCGCCTCCTTGAAAATTTCGTCGTTTGTGAGTTTATCGGCGAGAGCGAAGAGCTCGGCTATGTTGAAGTCTTCGTCCATGATCTCGAACTGATTAACTTTCAACCGATATAGACACATTTTCTATCAAAAACCTATGAAATATCGTCGTAATTGCACACTGTTTTAAACATACATAAACGTGGCAAGTCTGAGTAATAACTGCTCAAATTTTTTGAATATAGTTGTGTAACTTTTTCACAGGCCAATTTTCGTTCTACCCACAGACACAGAGTAAGATAGACAGAGTAGCAACACTTGCATGCCTTTTGTTCCATGGTCGTCTCGGTAGACTATTGGCTTTTCATATTAAAATGAGCTCCAAAGGTGTTAAACTTTTTGGAGGCTTTGTTTGTGGTTGATGAGTACACGAGATTATGCGAAAAATACGACGAGATGGCATCGTACTGCCAGTCGCGTAGCAACCATAGTTACTTTGTGAGCTCTCAGGCCAGGAACACGGCTTCACGCCAATCAAAACATAACACGGCAGCAGTTTCATGAACATGTCCTTCCTTGACGCACGTGTAAAAGAGGGTATGACTGACCGTAAACCATTGAGTAAAACCAGACAGTATCGATAAAAGACTTTCAAATTTGGTTCAAACACACTCATTATATATTCATAAAAATATGAGAGGAATTTTTAAAACGGTAAAACTCGTTTTCCTGAAGCTCAAAACACTCCCGTTTTCGCCAGCACGTCAATTCTGCTCAGCACCACACGACAACAACAACACAAACTTTGCCTTACATACTTTCGCTTAACAATTGGCGAAAATCCGAAAACTACCGAAGGAATCATGGTCGGTTCTCCTCGGAAAAGAGAGGCGAGAGCAACCTGAGGCGAGGCGAACATGGATGGGTTACGTAACCGCTTCACGCCTTAAACAATACCCGTTGCCACTCTATCTATCTTTCTCTATGCCACAGACTACGGAATGCTTGCCATTGGCGGTCTGGCGCGCATTCCACAGTACAGAAATGTTACAAATTACTCGTAAAAGTGTATAACTTAAAATGAAAAGCAGATGAGCTTACATTTGTAGATTAAAACTACATTATTATACACCTACGTCTGTAACCTATGGAGTTTCGTCGTACAGTAAGTTTCGGTATCAGGAGACACGAAGTCCAATAACTTTGACCACAGAGTAACATAGGCAGAGTGGTAACGCCTGCATGCCTTTTGTTCCATGGTCGTCTCGGTAGACTATTGGCTTTTCATATTAAAATGAGCTTCAAAGGTGTTAAACTTTTTGGAGGCTTTGTTTGTGGTTGACAATTACACGAGATTTTGCGAAATATACGACGAGATGGCATCTTACTGCCAGTCGCGTAGCAACCATAGTTACTTTGTGAGCTCTCAGGCCAGAAACACTGTTTCACGCCGATCAAAACATAACACGCCAGCAGTTTCATAAACATGTCCTTCCTTGACGCACGTGTGAAAGAGGGTATGACTGACCGTAAACCATTGAGTAAAACCAGACAGTATCGATAAAAGACTTTCAAATTTGGTTCAAACACACTCATTATATATTCATAAAAATATGAGAAGAATTTTTAAAATGGTAAAACTCACTTTCCTGAAGCTCGAAACACTCCCGTTTTCGCGAGCACGTCAATTCTGCTCAGCACCATACGAAAACAACAACACAAACTTTGCCGAACATACTTTCGCTTAACAATTGGCGAAAATCCGAAAACTACCGAAGGAATCATGGTCGGCACTCTTCGGAAAAGAGAGGCGAGAGCAACCTGAGGCGAGGCGAACATGGATTGGTTACGTAACCGCTTCACGCCTTAAACAATACCCGTTGCGACTCTATCTATCTTTCTCTATGCTTTGACGCAGAGTACAATATCTTCAGATGTTATTGGACGTTATTTGAGCTTTGACCTCAACACACATTTACGTCAACATGGGGAAAAAGAAGAGCATATTTGACATATTTTACAAGAATATATACTTCTTAGCATTCAGTACTTCACAAGTCCAAAACCTGTGAATTCGATTGAAATTACGATGCTGACGTACAATTTCTGTGCGCTTAGCGGACGCGCTCAACGCGTTCCCAGTCTGTATGCTCGCGATCGCTCAGTAGAGTGCGCGACGGGCATCCAAAGGACGCCTCAATTTAGATTTTTTTCCTGTAAAGTTGGACTGAAAAGGTGTATAATTAATAATAAGTTATTGCCAAAATACTAGGATTAATATCCGAGTACATCGTACGCTTCGGTATCGTTCTCGACGCTAGGCGTCTCGGATAATACCTGCGCTGCACGATATACTCGGACGTAAATACCGGTATTTTGTGAATAACATTATATTATTTCACTATCTAAATGTCCTTAGTTACAATCGCGTTTGGTACACTTTTATTCAACACTGCACACGTTTTCTGAAAATTGAATATTCTAATCTCTAACCGATTGTCTGCCCCACACAGAATATCCCACATCAATACCCGGTATTGAGGTGTTTTATTTTAGACCTCTGAGAAACATCGAACAATGACATTTTAGATAAACCTAACAATAGTGTGCATATATCGACATTAAGGGATACAAAATAACGAGTCACTAGAATATTATTTCAAGAACTTACCGTTGAGATAGGTGGAGTAGCAACGTACACTTGGGTTAAATTTTTGGTTTTCATCAAATTCTGAATAGACTTAGCAATGTTGCGCGTGAGATTCATCATTAGTGCAATGTCGCGCCTGTAGTATTCACATCGTTCATTATTACCACTGTCGACATCTTCACATAAGTGTTTGTATCTGCAAAAAATGTAATGGTTTTCAATCAAAATCGACAACGGTTTTTGCAACGAATACAAAAATGTGGTCCAATTTCTATATGAAACAATAGCATAGCGACTAAATCATTGTAATTCCAGCTTTTATCTATTTTAACAATGACATAATGACATACTTCTCCTGAAGAATATACCGGAAGTGTTGGCAATCGTCTCTGTGCAAGAAATAACATGACTGTTTACGCCATGTTAAAAGTATAGAAATTTGCTGACTGTTTCCTAATATAAGTACATAAAGTTAATCGAAATATACAATTTAAGTTGAGTTTATATTCTAAACTTGCTTTAGTTTGCCCATACCAATGTGAGACAATCGACACTTGTATCGTAAATTAGTTATAATTTCAATCATACACACCAATATAAGGAGACCCAGTTTCGCAGAAAAGAAGCAATATTAAAACTCTCGCAAAGTCGTTCGTCTTATGTGCAAGCAATTGTTGAGTTTTATGTTATTTTCTAACAATTACTAGCTTATCAGTTCAAGACACACACGTACTACGTGTAGTTCATTCAAGTTTGCCCGTATAGGTGTAAACATTTTCTTCAGAATTGAGGAAAGATGGATATCGACATATTTACATTTCATTCGGTTTGTTCCTCCAATGAATCGCAAGGTATGGCCATCCCTTCAATACATTTTTACGAATGCTCTCTGCTAAATGCTGTATACCTAGTGACGGTACCAGATGCTTGATGACTTTTTCTTGAGTAGCATGCGTGAAAAGACCTGCAGTGTGTAGGGCCCAAACTCCAACACAGTTCATTGAAGACGCTGCTTCAAGTCGTTCTATGAATTGATCGTCTGTTGCCGGTAACTGTTCGTACTCTGGTAGTGCTATACCGAAAGCAGAACGATAAAGTTTTGCAGATTCTGAATACGCATGTGTAACAAGCTTTTCTTCTCGACGGATGGCTATGACAGTTTCGACTGTTTTGTTGCAAAATTCGTTAAACTCTTCCAGAGAGACAATATTCACAATTTCCTTCAACCGGTTGGTATCATATGTCTCTCCTAGTGTCCTTGTGTCTGTCACTTGTTCGTGTGCAGCGAACATAAAATGTTCATAAAACACGACTGAGTTCACCAAAGAACGATTTTGCGTGATAGCGTATTGCACAGCAGATTTAAAATGGCCATATTGACAGTTTGGGCCACCGCGTCCAATGGCACTGATGTATAGCAGTAGGCGTGTAGATGAATTTGTATTGACCTACGGACGTAATGAGATGTATTGAAAGTAGCCTGTTAAATTTAACCATTAAAGCAACAGGTCAAACTCTTCTGTATCAGACAAGTATAAAAGCCTATCTCAGTGTTAATGACGCTAATACAAGTACAGTATGTATGACGATGAGACGCCACGATGTGACATTGTTTTTTATATGTGTTACTTGTTGCGAGGTATTAATACATGCTGACTATTGACCAGACTAGTTAAAGGAGAGGACTCTTTAAAAGGCTGGTGAATTGCAGACTCGTTTTCACAAAAGGTGCATTTTAAATGTGGTTGTTCCTTCGTGATGCCGTATTAGCGCCCTACCTTAATTGAGAGGAAGAGTTCCACGAGGCATACATAAATAGCGAATACACATCAATAGAAGCTTCAATAACCTTAGATTGCAGAACGCCCAAACTTAATTTTGAAGTCCTAAAAACAACGCTAATGCACTACAAAGATGCAATAAGACTAAACGACACAATTACTGATATAACTCTGTTTACACTTACAGATTTAAAAGGTGTCTGCTGCCAGTTAAGTGACGTCGAAGAGGTTACATTACTTATTGTGTCTTTCATACCAGATGGGATTTTGTTTTCAATTTTCTTCAGGATCTTCAGTACACTATTTGGCCGTGGTACGTTGAATCTTCCAAAATGATCATCATCAATATTTAGCCAGAACAGTGTAAAAGAGAAAAGTACAATCGACACTGAAAGAATTGCAACGAAGCCTCTTAGCAGCATGGTCAGAGTGATTTTCAAACAAGAGGAGTTGCTGTCGAACACAATCATTCTTTAGGTGAGACATCTGCAATACTCAATCCAAACGCTACCCCCTAACCTTTGCAATGATAGCCTATTAAATCATGATATTAATATGACAAATGGCTTTAGGCAACCTGTTCCGTATTAATGAACACAGGCTACTAAACCACCGTATAAATCTGACAAATGTTTGGCAACCTGTTTCGTATTAGCGTCTCTTGATGATTTTTCTACGCGTAACATCATCATCTTTATTTATCAAACGGCCACCAGCAGAGAGTGCTGGAAGCTTACAGAGAAGAAATAAGACTCCACGTATATATATATATATATATATATATATATATATATATATATATATATATATATATATATATATATATATATATATATATATATATATATATATAAACTGTCTGTCTATCTGTCTAGTACTGTCTGTCTACGTCTGTCTTTCTCCCTCTCTCTCCCTCACTCTCTTTATCTCGTTTTTGTCCTCGATATCAGTATTAGTACATTTGTCTTCTTGCTTGTAAAAAAGTATTATCCCAGTATTGATAGTGATCTGTCATGATGACTTCTCTAATACGAAACAGCTTGAAAGTATTTGCTAGATAACTATATTTTATGACTTAATATCGGAAAATTAATTGGATTTAAAGGGATTAATATGGACATACTGATATTTGACAAATACCTTTCAGGTTTAAGTAAAAATTAGGGAAATAGACATGAACAAATGCCGCACTATCGTGATTAAGAATTCTAGACAGGCTCTCAATTATTGTCTGTAAAGCGTGCATAATGCAATTTAGTGACAAATAAAAAAACCCCGAACGATGGAAATCTTTGGAACGACAGGGAAGAGCACAAATTTCTGACATCTCCAAAACAGGTTAAAAGAATAAATTGTTCTTCACAAAGAGTAAGGTATCTATGTCCAAGGCAGACTAGAGGAAAGAATATTCTTTTGCAAATATCAGGAAGACGAAAAAGTTACTGTAGACAATGCAAAAATACTTTCTGTTATTGTGACCCAAACTAGCAAATTCAACTTTCGACAATAAACTGCCTTTAATTTTGAACAGCTTTATTTTTTATAGTATCTTGATAAGGAGGAACATTGAAGCATTTTTTTATTCCAGAAAGACGAGGAGGAAGATGCCCCACTACCAATGCGGACATTTTGACGTTGCCGGCTCATATTCATTTTCGCAGTATGTACAGGGCCGTGGGTGTACAAAGTAGGATTACTGATGACGTAAATTATTAGCATACACTGGGCGGTTTTTTTAATTCTCGTGAAACTATGGTATATCAGGGAGGTAAACACTTTGTCTATCTCTTACACCGTAGGGAGGATTTTGAGTATTCAATTATTATCTTTTGTCTTAATATATAATGCATATAGCCAACATGTGATATACCTTCACGAGTAAAATCGCAGTCACCGCTGCACACGATAATGCCGTAGATTCCGGGATTACCATAGCAAATCGCCTCCACCGTTTGCCCAACAGTTAGTGAGAGCGCCGAGTGGAAATATAGCTTTGTTAGTCTAAAGAACTATGAGAGCCATATATACCAAATTTAATTGCTACAATGAATGTATGAATCACAGACAACATTTTCGCAAATCACTTGGCAGCATACACAACGCTGGCAGCAAGTTTTCACACGTATTCACAAAGAGTAAGGTATTGACATCCTTATTTGGATCTTCTCCATAAAGCTTAACCTCCTTCCTCCCCGAAGATAATCCCAATTTTATGAAAACCTGCCAATGTGATGTTATTTTTTTATCATTTAGCATGGACCGGCACTTGTTCTCCTGTTTGGTTTGCACTGGAATTAGGACGAGCAACTGAAATATTTGAACTACACAGCTCTGCGATTTCTATGTGTCTAACCGACACCCCTTTCATATACAAAAAACATATCCAAAACAGCAGTCAGTGAAGAAGTTGGGCATATTTCCAAACTTCAAGATTGTTACTTATTATTCAAAAAGATATACAAAATTAAAGTTTGTATTGAGAGAGACAAAGGGAAGAATATTTCACAATAAGCGTCACTGCATGAAAACCCAATAATTCAGATAAATTCACACTAATGAGTTGCCTGTATTATGGTATAATACACATGAATTCACACGAATCTACATGAATACAGGCTTGCTTAATACAAAAACTGAAGTTGACTGTATTCACCTGTATATGCACTCTTCAGCTAAAATACAGGCAATAATCAATGTTAATACAGTAAGTATTATAGGGTTTTTATGCAGTGCGTCCTTGCATTGTTTCCTCCAAATGTAAAAGAACGGTACATGGCCGTATTGAAGTACAACAACTCCTTTCAAGGACAAAAAATGAAAGTGGCAAATGAAAATGAAAATATTTTTATTCAAGTTATCAAGTAAAAGTGAAAATGAGATCACAAAAGATACGATCAGTTTGAAAAAACAGTACTAGTGTTTAATTTAATTTTCACTAGATTTCATGAACATTTGTAACATCATCATTAAGCACACATACTAACGTTTTGAAAACCACAAATTTTGAGATTTTAATAAATTCGTGATTACTTGACCAAAGTTTTTTTGACAACAAATATTCATTCATTCATAATGACAAAGACAGACTTTAGATTCTCTCGACCAGATAATTCTCATGATTACCGATTTCAAATTTTAGTATTTACGAGTTTTATTCTATTAATGAGTTTTAAATTCTCATTATTATGAGTGTTTGATTTTGGTAATTACGAGGTTTTGATTCCCGTAATGGCGATATTCTCGTTAATACGATTTTTGGACCGTTAAATTATTGCGAGTTTTTACTTCATAATTAAGAGATTTTGATTCTCAACATTATAAATTATGGTGTTATGTCTCGGGGATATGTTTCAATTTGATTTTGCTGAAAGTTCATCCGCCAAATTTTTATCACTCTTCGGTCAGTCTTAAACATGATGGAAATATAAAATATATTAGAATATCAAAATTTCATCACTACAAATATAATATACGGCCGAAACCCACTGATTAAGCACGAATGTACTCACCCTCTTCCCGGCCCAAAAGGGACAAAAGTACACTTTGCATGATATAATAGAGAGGTTAAGATTGCTTACAAGAACGTAACGTGAACGGATACGTTATCACTTTCTGCGCGCCTTTCCCGTAATCTAACTATGTCACACGTTCACCTGTTGTCTGCCAGTCGTATTTTACGTGAAACAGGTAAGTTTCTCGTAAGTCAATCCCGAGAGCATTTCATTTGTTTAGTTTGTCAGTAATTTAAATATCTATGGTTGTACCTCTTATACTTGAATATATTTTATGTTTTTTGATAATTGACTGATATTGATACATTTTACACACAAAATGTACAATGTTAACACTAGTTGTCGTTGCAAATAAGGGCCGTGTGATGGCTTGTTTTCGGCGCGGTGACCGATCTGAGTGATTTCTACCATGGACGTAACGATGTTACTTACGCCCATGTTTCTGGCACCAGCTTGCATCGCACTGTATATGTTGAGACCAACTTTCCATCTATTATCCTCATCATGTTGGAAACAAACGCATTAGCTTGGTGGGACGACACACAGGGTCGATCACACACATGATGTAGCCCAGGTTGATGTGTTGGAGGCTCTGCCGAAGGTTTGTCAACCACCGGCCCGTCGTTGTGCATTTGGAATATAAGCCTCGCAGATCGTTCCGGGGTGACCACTTACTCTTGCAACGACCACGGTGTCATTTTACACTTTCGTTTTTATTCTTTTTTTTTGGGGGGGGGGCACGTCTATGAATATCAACAGAATATTGTATTGTTTGTAAATGGGTCTCTTGAGTAATCACTTGACATTTTGCAAGTACGGTGATTGCTTGACCACATCACTTGTGGTCTATTGCGCTCTGCGTCTATACGCCCCATAGACGTGTTAGAGAAGCTTCTCAGGTATATGTACACACGTCTATGGGGCGCATAGACGCAGAGTGCAATAGACCACGGATAACTGTGGTTTGACAATCAAGCTGCAGCTGAAAATTGCTACATGTATTTTACCGAAGGAAAATTAGAAAAATTATCCTGCTGAAAGTTACACCTGAAACATTGCATGTTTCTAAAATCATAACCAATGCCACTGTTCCCTGCTTGTTTTGTATGTTTTCAGACTGTAATGGCATGATTATTCATAAATTTGAACTTTAATTGGTTTGATTCCCTATAAATTGTAGATAGATTAGGAACAAAATGACAACACAGAAAAGGAATATCTTGCGCTGGTCTATTCAACAAGATGTTGATTTACTAAGAGCTGTTGTCGCTGGTAGGCCTACAACATCAGCAGAGTGGCAAGCCATAGCCAACACCTTGATGATACATTGGGGCTGGAATGACGACAAACCGACAGTTAGACCGCGATTTGTCAGGGAGCATACTGATATATTGTTGACGAAGTTAAATAGAAAATGATAAGAAGGCAATGAAAAGGTAATTGTGAACAAAATTATATATATATATATATATATATATATATATATATATATATATAGATCGCTTATTTTTAAAACTAGATCAACAAACACCTGCTTTCACTACATGTAGACTGTACTCCCTATTCACCAAACTCACAGTGAATTTTGACTCATGAAATTAATATTTGGTGACTATCGATAATTGACTTTTTCCTAAAGAAATACTCTTAAGGAATTAATTTATCTTTTAAATTGAACATTTTTTGTTGAACGCTTTATTTCTTTATTCATATAATTGACATGTGACAATTTCAAATCAGGTACAGAAGAGCAGTATAATGAGGTGCAGCAACTGTGCAGGAAGTTCTGACATACGTTGAAAGCCAAGCAGCCAATGCATCTATAGATACTGTGGCGTCCAAGAAGAAGCACGAGATGCGATAACAGGCACTTGCAATCAGAGAAAGTGCAATGAAGAGGATGGCAACTAACGAAAATAATGACCCAGAAGGTAAATTTAAAAATCTAAAGTTTTGCGAAGCTGTCAAAAACTTTTAATATGATACCTTTTGTATGGTTGCATATCAGAAGAAATCATTACAAGTCAACAACATAAATAAATACTGCCTAAAATAAAAATGCAAACTGAATTTTAGTCAAAATCAGCGATGCCACAAACATTGAAACCCTTTGTAAATGTAAAATTTTTAGTCAACACAATGAGGCTATATTAAATCAAAGAAACAGTTCTTTTATGTTAGAAATTATGGCGCGGGAATACAGACGAGTAATGGCAAGATGTATTTCTTATTATCACTTGCTTTATAGAAATGCTGTTTTCAAAAATAGGGTCAAATTTATACATTTTCAATATATTAGCTGATGATTGATGTCTTTCTAATCCGTCATACAGAGAAAAGATACAAGAGCAGCAGAGCATCAACAGCGGATCTGGTGACATATTTGCAGCAAAAGCATGAGGCAGAAATAAAATATAAGCAGGATGCATTGGAGATGGAGAAGAGGCGGCTCGCATTACAGAAAAAGCAACTTGAAATGCAAATGAAGATGTTAGAACAGCTTGCCAAGAAAAATTGATTAGATTTTATTTGCATTTTGATGAAATATATTAAGTTTGTACACAGGGTACAGGGGACAGTCCCCTGGGGTGGGGAAGAAGGTGTTTTTTGTGCAACGGTTTACCTTATTTGATTTTATTAATTTTGACTGTGATATTTCAAATAAAGAGTTCAACTCACACCGTCTAACTGCTTTATTATTACCGACAAGTCCTTATCTCCTCTCCAACTTGTGTATACACCTCTGTAATTGCTCCGAAAACATTGCCAACTTGCTAATCCGCTGTCCGTATCAGCGCATTAAGTGATTGAGTCAACACCACAGCCGTCCCACACGCATTAAAATAAGGACGGCTGTGATGTTGACTTAATAAGCTAATCCGCTGATACGCTCAGTCATTAACAAGCTGGCAATGTTTGCTCAGCAATTAGAGTGGTATGTGCACTGGTTGAAGAGGAGATAAGGAATTGTAGGTATTGGAAACACAGTCAGACAGTTTGGAGTCGAAAGCAAGTTGGCAATGTTTTTGGAGCAATTACAGTGGTGTATACACAGGTTGTAGAGGAGATAAGGACTTGTCGGTAATAATAAAGCAGTCACATGGTGTGAGTTGAACTCTTTATTTGAAATATCACAGTCAAAATTAATAAAATCAAATAAGGTAAACCGTTGCACAAAAAAACACCTTCCTCCCCACCCCAGGGGACTGTCCCCTGTACCCTATGGTTTGTATTTAATAGTTTACACTGTTTACATTGTTATTGTTGCTTTGCATTTTGGCTATGATAAAAAAATATCTGTTAATGATACAAACGAGGCAATACATCTCAAGAAATCATTTTTATTCATATAATCATAACTGCACAGAACAACAGCATAAAGTGAACGTGCATGAGCCATGTCAATACATGAATAATTGTCAACAATACTTATTCATGTCGAAGGAACACTTTAAGTGTTGGTGGCTGGAGATATAAAAATGTCGATGTCTCACTACCATGCAAAAACTACGTACAATAAAGATATTTTGCAAACATACCAAGCAGAATTAGTTGGTAAAATGTATAACGCCCTTCGACATGAATCGACCTGTGATCTTTTTATGATTAATTCCTGATGGTTTAGATGTGAGACGATAGAGACAAACAGATCACCCTGCATCAACCTAGATGTGACCAGACAGCAATGATAGAGCTGTTGATACAGCAAAAAGCGTGATGGGTTGGTGTAGGTCAAACACTGTAACTAGGTAGTGCAGGTAAAACACTGTGACACATCCATAACAGAAAACTGATTCCAGTGAGAATCATATTCTGATATTTCGGTGAAAATTCAGGCCAACAACTTCGCATTTCTCTCATGTCATGATATCATGACACGAGGGATATGATCTTTCCGGCCTAGCTCAGCTTAGCTGTGGTTGTAAGTGACTTCGACACCACCACATTCAGCAACACATTGTGGACGGCAGTGAACTGCCGACACAGTGAGCATGATCATATAATTCCAACCAATTGGAGCTCTCTCCCTTCAAACAACTACTTAGTGGCCGGTGTGCCCACGTCTTACAATTGTTATGTAATTGTTGATTAACTTCTGGCATGTTGCATTGTTGGTGTAGTGCCGCTAGTGGCCAAGGACTCATGCCTTGTAGCGATTTGCATTCTCTTTCATCGACAACACAGCTAATTATAAAAATAGACACTTACTGGAGCGCAATAAAACAGAACCACCAAGAGTCCATGATAATACTATTCGATGAGCTGAAATATCACAATAAAGTGATGTCGATAATCAAAACTCGCTATTACGAGAATCAAATCTCAGAGCATGATTACGAGAACATAAATCTTCTAATAACGAGATTTTTATACTTGTTTTTTCTTACCATTGTGGCATGCATACACATTTGGTAATAAATGTTACACGTTGTTGCTTAGACGAAATGCAGCACTAAAACTAAAGTTAAAATAGATATATGCCAAAAAGATTTTCTCGAGCAGTGCTGAAGACAATCTACATGTATGGTATGATCACTGGGCGACAATGGCATGTCGCCTTCGGCATCTATAAAAGCTTACTCGCGTACTTTCACTGAAATGACGTAAGTCATTTTCATCATTTATTACGTCTCAAAAAAAACTTGGTTACGGAAGAAATGTAAGTTGGTGGGGAACCTTTTTGGCTACGACCACAAAAAAGACACCACAAAAACGATCCTTCTCAGGACCACATGCCACACGGTCTTTCTGACGACTACAACTTAGTCTAGAGAGACTAAAAAAAAGTGTACCGTTGGTCGTTTATGCAATGGTACTTTTACAAGCGGTTTGCGTGCTGCACTAATACGTTCTTGCATTAAATCTGGGTAAACATCGCTTGGACGTATGAAAATTTGAACAATCATAATTAGCAGTTTCATGACATCTACAAAATTAATGTTGTCAAATGATCGTTCAGGGCACACGGTTCGGAACATATCCGTTCTCTGACAAAGGCACATTTTTTCAGTTTATTTTCCTCTCCTGTAGTCGCTATATATTCACAGGTCAAGATTCAATGACAATTTGAGCGGTAAACATGACAAAATTACGGGATTCTGAGACCAAAGACAACACGTCCTTTGAGTAGAGCACATGCCCTGTGGAGGGATTGTTGCACCGAAGAGTAACCGTGACACGTCCGATTAGTGGCGTGAATTTCTGATATTTGCATAGACTTACTGTAATCCGGCTTTTAAAGGGGAGGTTCCTGTTTGACACTGTTAAAGAAATACTTCACATTTCTAGGAATCGCAAAGTGGAATAAACAGCGACGGATGCAATGCCAGAGAGTGCATGAGAAAAGCATTCGTCAAAATAGCAGACTATGACCTGGAGATCTGATGTTGGTCATTTGAGAGTGCAGGAGGTGGAACTGCATGTGTTGGTACTGAACCACTAGCAACATGCTGGTCAACAAATTTTAGGCTTTGACAGCTCCGTCTTTGAGTCTTTGAGCAGTTTTAATTCGTCTAGTTTTCATTTTAGGCATATGTTTAGTGGGTAGTACTATCAGACAGAAACTTGAGTTTTTAGCTAATTACATATGTAGAAGTACGGCCAGATATATTTCTAGACCTCATAAGAAACGACAATAAATAACTTATGAATATCGTTTAGTCCTCATGCTTTAATAGGTATCGCTTTAGACGTTATTAAACGTACTGATTTATTCATTAAAATGTATGCCGTATGTTGTGGGTTCGAACCCGATTGAAAACTAGCCGTATTTGGTACAACTAATGAATATGTTTTCCAGGAAAAGTCCTTAAATGTATTTAATTTAGTTTGAAGTGACTGATAAGCCCATTGTGGTTTGGTGTCGTCTTGGTGTCGTCTTGGTGTCATCTGCAGTGACTGTTCTTGGATTTTCTCCTAGTACGGCAAGGCAATCATTTGATTCCTACCAAGAGAGGTTGCTTACCTCGTGATAAAGGAGGTAAAGATTTGCTTCATCTTTCTACACGTCTTAACTCACTCCGCTTGAGATATCTACAGCGTTATCTATAAGGACACTCTCCACATCCTACTTTTCTTTATACAGACTTCTATTTCAGTACTGTCGGTCAGCTACGTACAGGGAACATTTACTCTTAACAAATTGAATTTTATTTAACAGTGTTATTCTTCCAAAATTTCATCGAGAACTCCTTACGTGTTGGGAGTCGACTGAAAAAATACGCAAAGGAAATTCTGATGACATCTATTTGATTTCGAAGGAACCGCTCTTTTATAAACCGCTTATCCCACAACTTTACAATGTGTGTGACAGTAATAAAGTTTGTTTTGTACGCGGTGGAATTACTACAATCGGTGATTTGATTGATACTCATGAGAAACGTTGGTTGTTAGCATCAGACATTGCTAGTAAAGTTAATATCTGTTCTCGTCATCTGCTGACTCGGATACTCAGAGAAATAAATGATGCTATCCCAGAATGAATCCATTATCAGCAGTTAACTGGAAAATCTGCAGCCAACTGATACTGCTTCTCCTTCTCACTAGTATTTTGAAGTGTACCACTCAAAGGAACTCAATCTTGCCTTTTACAAACTGGAAAGAGGTGCGATGTATAAATATCTTATTTGAGTCCAGCATTCAATACGTCGTCTAGATGCCGTTGACACAGTACGGGGGATATTCTAAGTTTATCAGATACTGTAAAACCAAACTTCAAAGCTTGTCATGTTTCACCTATCCACCAAAAAGGGTTATGCATGGAACTATCGCCACGGGAAACTTTCTTCATCGTGCGTGCTGGTCTTTGTTTGAATGCTAATTGCACACTTTGTGACACGCAAGATTCCATTATGCATGCCCTCTTTGAGTGTCGGAAAATACAACCGTTCATGAGCTTATCACAAGAATAACTTATTTACTAAGTTATGCCAATGAATTCACGCTCCTATTTCCTGGTATTTCATCAATCCACCAATAAAAAATATCATAGTCAGTAAACCTGCCATTTCTCTTTTCATTTATATAACGACTATTGCGAAGCTAGCCATTCATCTTGCGAGAAGAAATAAAATGCATTATATTGATCCAGTTTATTCCTTATAAGTTTTAAAACCCGTTTTCGAGTACACTTACTTCTAGAATTTGTTTATTGCAAACTGATTCAAAACACAGACTTGCTTGTTCATGTTGACATGGAACTTTAATGATGCAATTTTGGAGTAAACAATGGTCAACCTTTTCTGAATTTCTGAGTTTCATAACTTGTTTGTTTTAGCTTGCTGCTGCTGCTGCTACTACTACCACTACTACAACTACAACTATTACTACTACTACAACTAATACAAGAAGCAAGAAAATATCAATTTGATTTTGTTTTCACGCTAGCGACGGCGGCTAAATAGTTCAGTCGAAGACTTAGCTGCAAAGTCTTTAATTGTCAGATATTTAGCCATGTTTCCCAACCTTCTGTCATGAACTCTCCGAGACCAAGTACTGTTGTAGTGCCCAATAAATACGTCGGCATCTGCGAAGACAAAAAATAACAACATGAACTAATTATTATTTTCCTATGAATGAGAATCATTATCACGGAATATTCAAGTGCCACGAATATCTGCATTTGCAGATCGCCATATGTAAAACAAAAATAGTCTATTTAGTAACTACGGACGTTCCGTCAACAACTCAATTTCTGTTCTTCAAAAGTGGCTTCGCCTTCACTAACTTTTCTAGGTGACAATATTTAAATGCACTTTTTGACAAAAAAGACATTTTAATGACTTTACTTTAATATAACATCTATATTCTAAAGAGCTTTACGAGACGAGGTGTTTGTGACAAAAAATGTAATTAATTTCAGAGTATATATTTCATCATAGGCAAAATGTTCTTGCAAATAAAAGCATTCTTAAGTAGTATGTAAGACAACATGTACATTTGTATGCTGAAAACGTTGCCATTGCATTTCATAGTGGAAGACCGATCATCTAGAGCGTAAAGGATTGAAACAACTACTTTTCACGTAGTATAAGACAATGTATATAATGATTTCCATAGTGCTGAAAACATTGAAGTTGTACTCCCCTCACATCAAATGAAACGCAGCACTGTCGTCCTAATGTCGGATAAGTAGACTTAAACTGGCAACTGGCATCAAAACTTGACTAATGCTCGCAGTTGGAAACCATGAATTCTCGACACTGTCTAGTATCAACTATATTTCCCCGTCTGAATTTAGCAAAACTCGAAAATAACGTTTCTGTATATGGATAACACAGGGCAAAGCGGCCATTTTGAATTTCAGATGTCTTTAAATCTGGTAGATTGGTAACGAAAAATTGATAGATAACTTTGCACAGACTCCTTTGCATAGACTGATCTAATAAAATGCGATGGTGCATTGAATCGTTGTTCATATAATGCATAGTTCTTATAAGTAAGCTTGAGTATTAGAGAATTGTTTTACTTAAACATTAAAATTTGTACATGTAAACTTACTTGCGCAGAGGTCTTGTTCGATAAGAGACCACATATAAGGGTCGTTCTTCTCTTCAGCATGTCTGTCATTTGTGATATTTTCAGCAGAAAAGGTATCTGCGACCCCTAGACTCCTGAGTACTCGCACGAAGTTCTACAAAACATAAGGGTACACTGTCCTTGAAAACAAATTGCTTGTAAAAGTAAACATATTCAAACAATACCTGTGATCAACGACTCATGGAGTGTGCTATGTACTAAAACGAGACTGTTGATTTTTGCAAAGAGAGCATCTGGAATTGGAAATGTATGAAATAAGCTAGCTGTTTTATCATGCAGCAAGAATAAATTTACATATGTATTACTATTATTTGTGATTGTTGTCGAGAAAAGCGTACCAAACAATTAATAAAATATTATGAAGACAAAAGCTACAGGGCAGGGGACAATAGAGAGTCGAGGACCACTTCACATGCCCAAACGCTTCAAATATAATTTCTTTTATGCAATTTAGTTTACTTAATCCTGTATAAACAAAAATTACTGACCAAACACAACAACAGCTTCATCACATTCAAACAATCGTCTCTCAAATATTCCACAACAATCTGACATTCAATTAGAGCTCCGACTCAAAATAAACGTGGAAATATATTTTATAACTATTCTTTACTGTGAACATACAAAAGGGCAAGCAACGTGTGCACACTTAATAAACGAAAAATGGCAGAGCAGTGCAATATAAAATTTATTTGGAAATGTTAATTTCATATCTATTTCGAGGCTATCATGCGTGTGACTCGTCACCAGAGCATGTCTTAATCTTGCCGATAAACTAATGTATCATGTTCAGGCCACTAGCTTGTTCTACTCAGTGCTGATGTGGATACGTGCACAGCGTGTATCAAACCTGTTAAGTGAAAATTTAATTATAATTGAAATACTTTTCATGCAATTTTTATTTCATGGAAAAAGACGAAATATTCTTTTTTTTTCGACTTTTCAATAAATGATACAAATGGAAAGAAAAAAACTAAGTCTTCCAAGATAAAAATGTGATATGTAATTTTAGATTTGTTTAACAAAAACAAAAATAATTTGTACTAAAATTTGTTCAGTTCCTCTGACAATTAAGTGTCCGATTTCAAACATAAAAATTTTGAACGCATTATGTTAAAAATCAAATAAAGGGAGCTTTGGTGAAAACGGTTAATATAAGGAAAAAGAAATCCCATGGCAAATAATTGCAAGATTTTTTGAATGTTTATCAGAATGGAATTGCCGCAAAATACCTTTAAAAACCTTACTGTAAATATTTTGCTTGTAAAACGAAAACTAAATAACATGGTTCTTATTCTAACGAAATACAAAAAGAGTTCTATATGTTTATTATCGGTAGAACCTCGTAACAGATTTTCAGACCCTTAAACGTGTACAATGCTTAATTTAAGTGTGCTAAAGTGGTGCAAATATTTAAGAAAAGCGACAGATCCGTCACGGTCATAGGGTACCACTGGCCAGAGTGGGTGTTATCTGTGGTTTCGCAAAGTTATAAAGTTGTGTCTTTTCGAATGGAAAAAAATCTTTGTAGTAAGCATTTATTTCATTAAATTCAGTCGGATATCAGACAAGGTTTGAAACAGGTCTCATTAACAATATGGGTCATACCAAAACTAACTTTGACCACGGTAGCAATTAGGCTGTCTTTCAGCTGAAGAAAGAGTTGCATATTTACAACACTTAATGCATAACATAATACATGGTCTTACGTATTTGTCTGCAGCCGTACTCATGTAAAACGTAACGTAAATATATTTCTGTTTATAAACTATTTGGACTCTAAGGTAAGGCCTCTCCGATTTGGTTTCAGGATTGTATATTAAATGTGTATTACAAAGTATATTACTATTATAGAATAATTTATTACTTATCTTTAGAATTTTGACTCAAATTGTGCTCTCAAACAAAAAGTAAATACACAGTGTTCTTGTCAAAAAGTCCAACAATCAGTTCGATGAAGTTTCTTTAGGGTTTTGCTGCTTTTACTAATGTTATTTTGTTCCTTTATTTGTTAAATGTCAATAGTGCTCATGAATTCCTTTTGAATGCAATGATAGTATGTATTAGGACGTTCATGAAAAAATAGCTTATGATCGTGAGTATTTTATGTTCGCTTGTTCATCTGAATATATATTATTTTTTGAGGTTGACTGTTTGTGCAAAACAATTTAATAAAAATATATAAAAATCAACAACATGGCTTACCATTTCTGAGGGCTGTAATATTAAGATCATAGGGTAATTAATAGTTTCATAAGGTCAGTTTCTTGAAAATCAAAAATCATGTTGCCAATAGAGTTAACACAGGGATGGTGGTCATTTTGAAATCGCCTGTCGGTAAATATTTTACAGTTCCATATTTTTTACGATGATGTACGCTTTTCATTCTTGAGAGTGAAAGGAAAGGGTTTGAGGTTGATTACGGAAAGTTTGGAATAAAAGTTTAAGACTTTTATTTCGAAGGGCGTACTACCTAATTTTTCCATATATCACAAATGCTACATACACTCATACTCTACGTTTCAAAACCCTCTTCACATTATAGCTTATTGTGAGAATGTTAGACGAATCATATGCCAGGCGTCGCCGGTTGATTTTGTCTGGCGGGATACACTGAGTTTGAGCATTGGAAGGTTCATTAGTATGATATTATTTACTACTGCACATTTTTTAGAATCTTGAATCAGGTCATCTCCAATAAGTTGTTTTGCCCCTCTCAGGAAATCTCTACACATCTATACTCAGTATTGTGGTGTTATAAGTTTTCATACCTCCAACATACATCGGACAGTGGCATTTAAAATAATCCTATACAATAGTGTACATTAATCTACATTATGGAATACAAAATATTGAGTCAGCGTAATAGATTTCAAGAACTTACCGTTGAGATAGGTGGAGTAGCAACGTACACTTGTGTTAAATTGTTGGTTTTCATGAAATTTTGAATAGAGTTAGCAATGTTGCGCGTTAGATTCATCATTAGCCCAAGGTCCCGCCTGTAGTATTCACATTTTTTGTTATGACCACTGTCGACATCTTCACACATTGCTTTGTATCTACAAAACATAATCAAAATCGACAAGCTTTGTGTAGAGAAATAAAAGAAGGTCCAATTTCTGTATGAAGCAATAACATAACATAATCTTTTGCAATGTCAGCTTTAAAATATTTCCACAAAGCTAAAGTACTCGACACTATATATTGTTCACGTTTCTTCTTTAGAATACACCGCAAGTGTAGGCAATCGACTCTGGG
>LD344341.1:155545-167858 GCA_001465055.1 Ptychodera flava | reverse complement strand
AATATATATCTAATTATAGTTAGAAGCATTAGGCAGTGTCAAGTTAATAAATAGCTCATTTGCATATTTTATGAAGGTTTGTAATTAGTCATATAACTCCGAAATAAATTCACCAAATGTGATGAAATCTGCTGCAGATACTGATCCGACTGATATCTAACTGTAGTGTAAAGCATTTAGAAGTGTGAAATTAATTAAGGGTTCATTTGCATATTTAATGAACTTTGTAATTAGGTATATAACTCTGAAATTACAGCACCCAAGTCAGTGAAATTGGGTACAGATATTGTTTTGATAAATATCTAATTGTACTGAGAAGCATTTGGCAGTGTCAAGTTAACAAATAGGTCATTTGCATATTTTATGAAGTTTAGTAATTAGTGATATAACTCCAAAATAACTGCACCAAATGTGATGAAATCTGCTGCAGATACTGATCCGACAGATATCTAATTGTGGTGTAGAGCATTTAGTTGTGTGAAGTTAATTAAGGGTTCATTTGCATTTTTAATGAACTTTGTAATTAGTGATTTTACTCCATAATTAAAGCATTTAATTTGATGAAACTTGCTACAGATGTTGATCTGATAAATATCCAATTGTACTGAGAAGCATTAAGCAGTGTCAAGTTAATGATTAGCTCATTTGCATATTCCATGAAGTCTTATAATTAGTCATATAACTCCGAAATAACTGCATCAAATGTGATGAACACTGCTGCACATACTGATACGACAGATATCTTACTGTGTTGTAAAGCATTTAGTGGTATAAAGTTAATTAAGGATTCATTTGCATATTTAATAAACTTTGTAATAGGTAATAACTCTGAAATTTCGGCACTAAAATTTGGTGCAGTGTGCTACAGATATTGACTTGATAAATGTTTAATTGTGCTATGAATCATTGAACAGTGTCAAGTTAATGTAGGGTTTATTTGCATATTTAATGAACTTTGTAATAAGTGACATTACTCTAAAATTACAGCATTAAATTAAATAAAACGAGCTACAAATGTTGATCTGATGGATATCTAGTTGTTCCATAAAGCATTGAGCAGTGTCAAGTTAATTGACAGCTCATTCGCATATTAAATAAAGTTTTGCAATTAGTGATTAAACTCTGAGAGTACTGTGCGAAGTTTAAAAAAACCCTGCTACATATAGTGATAACATATATCTCATTGTCCTGTGAAGCGTACTACTATTAATGAACCTGTTGTAAAACACGTGAGCATATTCAGTTCATATCTGGTTACGTTTTGTCTGAATATTTAATGGCGATTTGTCTTCATGGAAAAAATCACAGTCCTAGCTGAACACGATTATTCCGTAGCCGGGATAATCGTAGCAAATCTTCTCCACAGTCTGCCTGACAGTCAGAGAGCGCTCAGTGGAAATACATCTCTACTTACTAAACTAGTAAGTAATCTCCGGACGGAAAAGGTCCGCAAAAGTCAACATCAACTTTCAGCCAGGGCTCAGACAGTGCAATGGCTCAGACTGGTTCTCACTGATCGATGCTTGACATGGAATGCAATTGGCTATGGCTACTTCGACTTGTCTATCAATATTGGGAAACCATACCTTTTCCCGTAACAGACGTTTAGTTTTTACTATGCCTTGATGGTCTTCATGCGCTGGCGATATGTCTTGAGCTTGAAGATTTTCTGGGACGACAATTGTGATGCCACGGGACGACAATTCTGGTGCCACGCAGAATTATGCCATGTTCAGATGTGACTGTCAGCTCTCTGTGCACCTTACTGA
Source organism: Ptychodera flava (assembly GCA_001465055.1). Lineage (NCBI taxonomy): Eukaryota > Metazoa > Hemichordata > Enteropneusta > Ptychoderidae > Ptychodera > Ptychodera flava. The sequence continues at coordinate 166,089 of LD344341.1, read as the reverse complement.
TTGCAATAAAGGCTTCGCTTTTTACTTCACCACTGTGGTCTTTCGGGACATGTTTCCACTTGCCATTTCTGATATATTCTGTTACCTTCTGTACTGGTAGCTTCTTGGACTTGGAGTAAGGCCATGGCTTTTGGTACAGCATTTTGTGTTACAAACTGTATGTACTCTTCTGATACGTTAGTGGCTCTGCTACTTGGTTCATCTTGCAAACTTACTGGGTATCTAGAGATATAATCTGCTGGATTGTCTTTGCCTGCTCTATACACAATCATGTAATCATATGGGTGTAATCTCAAATTCCATCTTTCTATGCGAGCTGTTGGTTTGGACCGTGGATTGCTAAATATTGCTTCAAGAGGATTATGATCAGTAATCATGGTGAAGCTGTTGCCATATAAATACAGGAGAAAATGCTCACAAGCCAATACAAGAGCAAGGGATTCCCGCACGGTTTGCGAGTAGCGTTGCTCCACTGGAGTTAGTGCTTTACTGGCACATGCTACAATACGTGCAGGATTTTCGAGTGTGTCTTTTTGAGTCAGTATGGCTTCCAGGCCAACTGGGCTTGCATCTGCGATAAGGTCGGTGTGTTTGGATGGATCATAGTAACCCATGACTGTGTCGCTGCTTAACTCTCATTTCAATGCATCCAATGAATTTTGGTGTACTTCAGTCCATTTCCATTTGACATCTTTCTTTGTTAGTTCTCTGAGGGGATGGGTTATTGTGGCAAAGTCTGGGATAAATCTTGAACAATAACTTGCCATTCCCAGCAGGCTCTTTATTACACTCTGGTTTGTAGGGGGACTTGCATTCTGTATCACTAACACCTTTTTTGGCTCAGGTGACACTCCATCTTCAGAGAAGATATTTCCATAGTATTCAAGCGAGCTTTTATTGAATCTACACTTTTCTGCATTAAGTGTGAGATTCTTCTCGCGGATTCGCTTAAAGACTGCTTTCAGGTGTTCATAGTGATTTTTTTCATCAGTGCCTGTGACGATGATGTCATCATTTATATTTCTGACACCAGGTAAGCCTTGTTGAGCTTGCTCAATGTTATTTTGGAACACTTCAGCTGCAGACGTCACACCAAAATTCAAACACTTGTATCATCTTAGACCAACATGAGTCGAAAAAGTAGTTATATATAAGGACTCAGCGTAGTGCAGAAGTAAGGCTTCTTATGCGTAGCATCTTTAATATCTAGAGCAAGTGTCAGATTTTCGAACCGTTTGATCCATTTTTCCATCGTATGCCTACAGTGCTCAGCTCCGATTTTAACTCGACTTTAGGAAATGGCGGTAACTCACATGCGGTCAACATCTTGGATCTATTGCGCACTTACTTTTACTGACTGAAGTTTGTTGACGTCTGTGCTTGTCTACCAGCTGTTCTTTCAGTCTCTGGCGAGGTACCACTTAGAGTACGGACGATACCATCCTCGTCGCCAATGTTGTGTCGCCTGAATAATAAAATGTCATGCGGAAATATACAGACTGAACTGCCTTTATTTGGGAGGCCTTCCGACCCCGCTGCTTATCAATACCACAATACCGAAGGAGACTAGAGTGCCCTCATAGGTCACTCATACTCATAGTGGGCGCCGGACACCATAGGGCCTATGGATAACGGAAAAGTTGACTGACAATGATCGACTTAAATAAACAAAATGACTATTAAGTAGCTGAGGCTCATTTCTGAAATACAAAACAGACTCAGATATTCATAAAGCGTATTCGTGCCATTTTTGCAAGAAAAAATTGAAATTACGAGATCTCAATTCTCATAATTCCGAGTTTTCCATTCTCGTGATTACGTGATCCCTGTATTGTCCCCTTATTTATAGTTAACTGATGCGTTATTCTACGGTTACCTTAGTAGCAGACGGCTACCACGTATGCCGCGTGACTATTGTTGATTGGTTCTCATCGGAAAATTAATGGAGGTTTGGAGTGATCACGCTGTAGTTCCAAAACGATTTTGTCGACATACTGATATGGCTACTTTAATCGTTTATCAATAAATTTATGAAGCACTATATTGTATTTTTTTTCTTTTATTTCACCAATGGTTGCCGGCTGGTAGTGCACATTAACCATAATATCAGTATTTAATATCTTCTCGTTATACAGTCCAGTCAATGTAACGAAAAAAGTAGCCATACCTCAAAAATTGCAACATAAATCATTCATGTTGTTTGTGCCCGGGGAAACCAAGAGAAACACTAAAATGAAATGGTATTAAGCTAACATTTGGTGTCGTCTTGTCATTTTTCAATTTTGAATCTATTAAATCATAAATTGTTATCATAACAACCGGCCTTTCAAGGGAAATTTGCTGACAAAATAAACATGTAGCACTGGTGTCAAAAATCCAGATGTAGGTGATATATATATACATATATCTCTTATATATCATTATTAGGCGCCTGATGCTTGCTGTAAATGGTGTCATTGCGGCTTTGGATTTCCTTTGCCAGATGATATTTGCTCTACTTAGCAATCTCACTAGTTTGGTTGATTCTATTACCGATTGAGTGACAGATTGCATCTTGGCTTTGTTTAATGAGTGGTGGCAGAAACAATGGAGACAGGCAAAATAAAGAAAGTTCCAAACCAATGAGAAATTCATTGTGGATATGGATTTGACAAAGTTGATGCTAAAGTTGATATGATGATATAATATGCTCGGGAGAGAATGCTCTGGAGATATTGTCTGGTGGACAATTAGGGGAAACAACAGGTACACTAAGGGACTGGTCATTTTCTTCAGCCTTTGGGCTGTGGATTCATAAGAGGAGGTCACCCTGTTTTTTTACTTTGGCCATTGGGTTAAACATTTTTTCGAAATGCTCAATGCAGGGGATGTCAGTGTGTTTTGCATTAAGATTTGCATACACTGCATCGTATCAGCCTCGAATCGCATCATTCGGTTGCAGTTTTTTGGCGAAAAGTTAAACATGAAGAAATAAAACGTGTTTCTCGAAACAGCCTTTCATAACATATATCAGACGATAGTGATTGCCTTTGTCAATAACGAATCTGGCTTCTCCTCCTCAAGGGAAGATGACGAATACAACACCGAATGGAGGGGATATATAAGGACAGAGCGACTGATGAAGGCACCTTACTATGGTCCAAAAACAGCGTTATAGGACGAATCATAAGCTTAAGACCGTTTTCTGGGGACGAGTTTATTAAAATTCGCACAATGATGTCGAGTGTTTGATTTTCGTAATGACGAGTTTTTGATTCCCCTAATAACTAGTTTGATTCTCGTAATTATTAGTTTTTTATATCTCGTTATTGCGAGTTCTTTCGCGATTACGTGTTTTGAATCTCGTAATTATGAGTTTTAATTCTCTTAACTACGAGTTTTTGTTCTCGTAATTACGAATTTAAATTCTCCTTACCGCGAGGTTTTGATACGAGATTTAATTCCATAATCATTCGCTTTCATTCTCGTTGTCTACACAAATGGCGTAATGAAATTGCCGCTTAACACTGTCTTTTTGGCTTGATCAACATTATTGCGAGACTTTAGTCAGTCTGGAAGCATGATACGGCATGGCCATTACATGAGAATGTTGAAATTGTTTTTACTAAAGGTGCATTTACTAGTTGGTTTTGTGTGTTACACTGATACGTTCTTGCATTAAATCTTGGTATACATCGCTTCGACGTATGAAAATTTGAACAATCATGATCGGCAGCTTTGTGGCATCCTTTAAGAAGTTCACATTCCCTGTGAGGGATTGTGGCACCGTAGAGTAAGCAGGAAACGTCCGATAATTTCTGATATTTGCATAGACTTACTATAATCCGGCTTTTAGAGGGGAGGTTCCTGTTTAACACTGTTTAAGAAGTACTTTACGTTTCTAGAAATCCCAAAGTGGAATAAACAGCGACGAATGTAATGCAAGAGAGTGCATGAAAACAGCGGTCGTCAAAATAGCGGATTATGATCTGGAGATCGGATCTTGTCAGTTGAAAGTGCAGGAGGTGGAATTGCATGTGGTGGTGCTGAACCACTAGCAACATGCTGGTCATCAAATTCAAGAATTTGACAGCTCCGTCTTTGAGTCCTTTAGCAGTTTTTGTTCGTCTAGATTTCATTATGAATGTTATCGAATGTTAACCTGATGTTTTCAAATTTAACCTGAAGTGTTGTCAAAGATGCAGTTGCTTTTTGTCGAATACGGCTGGGAAGCAAAGATAATGTAGTACATTTATCTGAAAACAATGCACGTGGTCTTTTTATCCCAAACGTTTTTGGCGAGATTAACTGGATCCTTGTTAGTAATTTCTTTTTGACAATATCTCTTGCTATTTGTGACAAGTGATTTAATATTATCCTTTTATTTCTTAATTTCTTAATGTATATAACAAAGATCATTGCAGACACAATGTTTGCTGAAATTGTATCTTTCCGAGATACACTTATTTATGTCCAGACACTAGTGTCAGAAAAGTACGCATAGTTTGAGTATGTCTGGATTAGTAGATTCACACTGGCAACTGGCATTAAAATAACCAACACGCAGTTGAAAGCCATGAATTATCGACACTGTCTACTATTAACTATGGTTCCCCGTCTGAATTTTGCTAAATTCGTAAATATCCTTTCTGTGCATAGATAACACAGGGCAAAGCGGCCATTTCGAATTTCAGATATCTTTAAATCTGTTGGTAACGAAAAAAAGTATCACCTGCAACAAATTGATAGATAACTTTGCACAGACTCTTTTGCATAGACTGATCTAATAAAATGCAATGCAATGGTGCATTGAATGGTTGTTCATATTATGCATAGCTCTTATAGGGTAAGCTTAAGTGGTAGAGAATTGATTTACCTAAACATAAGATTTGGCACATGTAAACTTACTTGCGCAGAGGTCTTGTTCAATAAGAGACCATATATAAGGGTCTTTCTTCTCATCAGCATGTCTGTCATTTGTGATATTTTCAGCAGAAAAGGTATTTGCGACCCCTAGACTCCGAAATACTCGTACGAAGTTCTACAAAACATAAGGGTACATTGTCCTTGAAAACAAAATGCCGATAAAAGTAAACATATTCAAAACAATACCTCTGATCAACGACTCAAGGAGTATGCTATGTACCAAAACGAGAATGGTGATTTCTGCAAAGAGAGCATCTGGATTAGGAAATGTATGAAATAAACTAGCTGTGTTATCATGCTGCAAGAATACATTAAAATTTACATATTATTTGTCCTTTTTGTCGAGAAAAGCGTACCAACAATTAATAAAATATTATAGCTACAGCGAAGGAGATAATAGAGAGTCCAGGAAAACATCCCATGCCCAGATAGCTACAAATATAATTTTTTATGCAATTTAGTTTACTTAATCTTGTATAAACAAAAATTATTTACCGATGAAGGAATTAAAATGTTTTTTTGTATCGTAATTACTGACCAAACACAACAAAATCTTCATCACATTCAAACAATCGTCTCTCAAATATTCCACGACAAGTTGACACACAATTAGAGCTCCGACTCAAGATAAACGTGGAAAATATATTTCATGACAAGTCTCTACTGTGAACATACAAAAGGGCAAGCAACGTGTACACACTTAATAAACGAAAAATGGCAGAGCATTGCATTCTAAAATATATTTGGAAATATTAATTCCATATCTATTTCGAGGTCTAACATGCGTGTGACTCGTCACCAGAGCATGTCTTACTCTTGCCGATAAACCACGGAGTAACATAGACAGTTGCAACGCTTGCATGCCTTTTGTTCCATGGTCGTCTCGGTAGACTATTGGCTTTTCATATTAAAATGAACTTCAAAGGTGTTAAACTTTTTGGAGGCTTTGTTTGTGGTTGATAATTACACGAGATTATGCGAAACATACGACGAAATGGCATCGTACTGCCAGTCGCGTAGCAACCATAGTTACTTTGTGAGCTCTCAGCCAGAAACAATGCTTCACGCCAATCAAAACATAACACGCCAGCAGTTTCATAACATGTCCTTTCTTGACGCACATGTAAAAGACGGTATGACTGACCGTAAACCATTGAGTAAAACAAGACAGTATCGATAAAAGACTGTCAAATTTGGTTCAAACACACTCATTATATATTCATAAAAATATGAGAGGAATTCTTAAAACGATAAAACCCACTATCCTGAAGCTCAAAACACGCCCGTTTTCGCCAGCACATCGATTCCGATCAGCACCACACGACAACAACAACACGAACTTTGTCGAACATACTTTCGCTTAACAATTGGTGAAAATCCGAAATTTACCGAAGGGTGCATGGTCGGCATTCTTCGGAAAAGAGAGCCAAGAGCTGCGTGAGGCGAGGCAAAGATGGATTGCTTACGTAACCGCTTCACGCCTTAAACAATAGCTGTTGCCACTCAGTCTATGTTACTCTGTGGATAAACTAATGTATCATCCTCAGGCCAGTAGTTCGTTCTACTCAGTGCTGATGTGGATACATACACAGCGTGTATCAAACCTATTAAGTGAAAATAAATTATAAGTGAAATAATTTTCATGCAATGCTTTCATGGAAAAAGACGACATATCCTTTTTTCGACTTTTCAATAAATGATAGAAATGCGAAAAAAAACTAAGTCTTCCAAAATAAAAATGTGATATGTAATAATTTCAGTTTTGTTTAACAAAAACAAAAAATAATTTTTACTAAAATCTATTCAATTCCTCTGAGAAATACGTGTCCGATTTCAAACATGAAAGTGCTGAACGCATTGAGTTAAAATCAAATAAAGGGAGCTTTGGTGAAAACGGTTCACTGAAAATAAAAGGAAAAAGATTTTGTAAATATTTGAAATACTTTCTGTATATATATCAGAATGGATTTGCCGCAAAAAACGACAAAAACGTTACTTTAAATATTTGCTCGTAAAACGAAAAATAAATCACATGGTTCTTATTCTAACGAAATGCAAAGGTTTATAATCGGTAGAACCTCGTAACAGATTTTCAGACTCTTAAACTTCTGCATTGCTTAATTTCAGTGTACTAAAGAAGTGCCAGTATTTAAAAAAATGACAGATCTGTCATAGGGTACCACTGGCCAGAGTGGGTGTTATCTGTAGTTTCGAAACGGTATAAAATTGTGTCTTTTCGAATGGAAAAATATCGCTGTAATAATAATTTATTTTATTATGAATTTCAATCGGATTTTAGACAGGGTTTGAAACATGTCTCACTAACATAACGGGTCACATCAAAAACGAACTTTGACGACGGAAGGAATTAGGCCGGCTTTCAGCTGAAGAAAGGGTTGTATATTTACATCACTTGATGCATAAGATAATACATGGTCAATTATCGTCTCATTTGTCTGCAGCCGTACTCATGAAAAATAGTATTCATATATTTAATACTTGACGTAAATATATTTCTGTATATAAACTATTTGGCTTTAAAGCCTCTCAGATTTGCTTTCATTATTGTATGCTACAACTACAGATTGATTTATCACTTAGCACTTGCAATGTTTTCGCAAATTGTGCTCTAAAACAAAAAGTAAAAAGCTATATACACAGTGTTCTTGTTAATAAGTCCACAAATGTGTTCGATGAAGTTGTGTCGCGGGTTTTGGTGCTTTTACTATTGTTATTTTGTTCCTTTGTTACATGTCAATAGTACTCATGTATTCTTTTTGACCGCATTTGTAATAGGTATTAGGACTTTCATGTATAAATAGCTTATGATCGTGAGTATTTTATGTTTGCTTTTTTCATATGTATTGTGTATTTGTATTATGTTTGGAGGTTGACTATTTGTGCAAAACAATTTAATAAACATTATACAAAAATCAATAACATGACTTACCATTTCTAGGGGCTGTAATATTAAGATCACAGAGTAATTAATAGTTTCATAAGCTCAGTTTCTTGAATATCAAAAATTAACTTTGCTTACACAGATAATACAGGGACGGTGGTCATTTTGAAATCGCCTGTCGGTAAACATTTTGCAGTTCCACATTTTGTACGTCGGTTTTCATTTCTTGATATTGAAAGGAAAAAGTTTGAAATTTCATTACGGAAAGTATGAATAAAAGTTTAAGCCTTTTATTTCGAAGGGCGTAATACCTAATTTTTCCATATATCACCAATGCTAGATGCACTCATACTCTACGTTTCGTGAAATCCTGTTCACATTATATTTTAAGAATGTTAGACCATCCCTGTGCCAGTCGACGCCGGTTGATTTTATTTGGCGGGATACACTGAGTTTAAGCATTGGCAGGTTTATTAGTATGCTATTATTTAATATTGCACACTTTTTCTAGAAACTTGAATAAGGTCATCTCCAACGAGATGTTTTGCCCCTCTGAAAAATCCTTACACATCTATGCTCAGTATTGTAGTGTTATAAGTTTTTATACCTCCAACAAACGTCGGACTGTGACATTTAAAATAATCCTATACAATAGTTTACATTAATCTACATTATGGAATACAAAATATTGAGTCAGCATAATAGATTTCAAGAACTTACCGTTGAGATAGGTGGAGTAGCAACGTACACTTGTGTTGAATTGTTGGTTTTCATGAAATTCTGAATAGACTTAGCAATGTTGCGCGTGAGATTCATCATTAGTCCAAGGTCCCGCCTGTAGTATTCACATTTTTTATTATGACCACTGTCAACATGTTCACACATTGCTTTGTATCTGCAAATAAATGATCAAAATCGACATGATTTGTGTACAGGATTTTCAAAAATGGTCCAATTTCTGTATGAAGCAATAGCATAACGATAAAATCATTGCAATTTCAGCTTTAAAATATTTCAACAAAGCTGAAGTACTCGACATTATATTTTTCACTTTTCTTCTTTAGAATACACCGCAAGTGTAGGCAATCGTCTCTGGGTGAGACATTATATGAATTAACATTGTTCACGTCATATTTACGTCCTAGTTTACGTTATGTTAAACTCATAGTCATATTAACAGCATTGAAATTGGCTTTATATTTCCAAAGCTCATAAAGTAAATCGAAACATACGATTTAAGTTTTGAGTTTTTAAAATTTCTAAACATGGTTCAGTTTGCCCATAGAAATGTGAGAAAATAGTCTCGTAAACTAATGACAATGTCTGACTAAACTTACCCCACATCCAAAGTAAGGAGAGAAACTAATCATGATTCACCGCATTTAATTCCTGTTATTACAAACCGTTGCAAGATCATTTTACTGTCTGTCCACAACTTCAAATTGCTTAGTACGAAATTCTTATTTACTATTTATCAAAAGCTTATTTACAGTTCATTCGGTTTGTTCCTCCAATGAATGGCAAAGTATGGCCGTCCCTTCAATACATTTTTACGAATGCTCTCCACTGCATGCTGTATACCTAGTGACGGTACTAGATGCTCGATGACTTTTTTCACCAGTAGTCCGTGCAAAAGACCTCCAAAGTGTAAGGCCCAAACTCCAACACAGTTCATCGAAGACGCTGCTTCAAGTCGCTCTAAAAGTTGATCGTTTGTTGCCGGTAGCTGTTCGTAATCTGGTAGTGCTACACCGAAAGCAGAACGATAAAGTTCTGCAGAAATTGAATACGCATGCATAACATGCCTTCCTCCTTTAGGAGATGTTAAGAGAATTTCAACTGTTTTGTTGCAATTTGCGTTGAATTCTTCCAGAGAGATCATATTTACAATTGTCTTCAACTGGTTGATATCAAATGTCTCTTCTAGTGTTCTTGTGTCTCTCGGTTGTTCGTGTGCATGAGCAGCGAACATACGATGTTCATAAAACACGATTGCGGTCACCAAAGAACGATTTTGCATGACAGCGTATTGCACAGCAGATTTAAAATGACTGTATTGACAGTTTGGGCCACCGCGTCCTATGGCATTGATATACAGCAGGAGGCGTATAGATGAATTTGTATTGATCTGCGGACGTAATAATATGTATTGAAAGCAGCTTGTTAAATTCAACTGTAAAAGCAACAGTCCAAACGCTTCTGTATAAGAAAATTTAAAAATCTATCTTCATGTTAATGACGCTATGTATAACAGTGGTATGCAACGATGGGACATTGTTTTTATCTGTGATACTTGTTTTAAGGAAGTAATACATGCTGACCATTGACCACACTGGTTTCACAAATCAATGGTGCCTGTAAGTAACATGTGCCTTCGGGATGACGCATTACACAAAATAAACCACCGAATTTCATTGTAACTTGTCTGTAAATTTGCTAAATCGATCTTGATCATCTTCCGTATAGGTAGATAAATTCGTTAGCGCCCAACCTTAAAGAGGAGGAAGAAGAGTTCCGCAGAATAGACACATAGCGAATACACATTAATAGACGCTTCGAAACATCAATTACCTTAGATTGCATAACTTCCAATTTTAATTTTGAAGTACTAAAGATAAATTCAAACCGAACGACAAAATTACTGCTTAAAATACTGTTTAGACTTACAGATTTAAAAGCTGTCTGCTGCCACTTCATTGACGTCGATGAGCTTATATTAATTCTTGCGTCTTTTATA
>LD344341.1:76227-95537 GCA_001465055.1 Ptychodera flava | reverse complement strand
TCAAAATCATACTTTTCCAAGATCAAATTTTGCACATAATGTCATTAGTGCAAGATCTTTCAACCATGTTATTCGCTTGGGCCCCGCCAACGCTGCTTGCAGCTTTAATTTTTATTTGATATTACATCATGAATTCTGCTGACAGGTAATTGCCCCGACTAAATCTGCCAAGAAGACGGTGCAGTGAATCGTCGATGATTCTGTTATGTAAATGCTTGATTAGGAAAGGATGATCGCGTTCTCCGAATTGTGACGTCAAACAGCACAATTGATGTTTGATCGAGCACAGGTCTTTATTCGCCTGACCTATTTTTTTAAATACGGCCCACACACTGTACTTTACCCGTCAACAGACAGCAAACGGCTGCCACAGCAAACACAGAGTTTATATAAGATGCGCATATGAGTGTGTTATGAGAGAGAGAGAGAGAGAGAGAGAGAGAGAGAGAGAGAGAGAGAGAGAGAGAGAGATTTACAGACGGGGCACAATTGTAATAGGTCAAACAGGCCAAGTAACACATATCTTTCCTTGTCAAAGAGACCATATCAAAACTAACACACCTGAAAAAGGTACGGTCACGTCATGCTGACGTCAGTTAATTGCCTGCCTCTTTTGATTGGACAGCAGAAGTCAAATTTAAGCTGGAAGAAAATTCAAATATTTGAATATTTTTGAACAAAATAATACATCAGTAAATGATAGTGTCGCCAGTTCGCCATTTTTATCTGTCTTGACCAAGATATAACAGAATATCGCACGGGATGCGTTCTAAAACCAATGTAAAAGTACAGAGAATGTTGACAGAGAAATGGATTGCTTGGCGTCACGTTAATTTAACGCTATCATCAGCCGACCAAGAACATTTTTCACACTACGAATGTAACAGAACCATATGTCACAGCTGACCCCAATCTACTTTTTGCGTCACGTACGCGCTCCATGCGTTTCATTCTGAATAGCCAAACCAAGATAACTTTACCGTTTTTCGCCGATTCAAAGAACAAAACAGGCCGTATCTAAATGTGCTGTTTACGTGATATTTACGAGACCAAGGGTTTCCTGTTTTCGACGTTAAATTTATGGAGGTTACTGAGCGCCCTTCCACCCGTCAACGCGCAGGGTATTGACTAGCGACCGCCGTATGCTCCTAACTTCAGCGACGTCAAACTGAAGGGTTATCAGCCACTTAACGTATTCAACGAGCGGACATTCACCCGCAGCAATAAAACGACAAGCCTGGCTTTTCTATTAAGTATTGTATATAGTTTCTTGGGCGACCAGTCAATAGCTGACGTGTTGTTCCGCATAAAGATGTTGTTTATATCCTTAATTGTTTACGCCGCTCCTGACACTGTTTCCATTCGGTGTTTTTTTTATTTCCACATACCCGGTCGTGGTCGACATTTATATCGGAAAACAGTTCGGAAACGATGAAAGAATATCGCGGCAAGAAACCCGTTTTCGGTTCGTTCAAAGGAACGTTCTTTGGATTCCTCACATATAATTCCTCACATTGAATACTGAGTATTTGTCAATTCGATGTACATGTTGACATGCGCGCAGGTCTTCTACCTTGATTTATTGTGAGATGATAACTTGAAGCAAAGTCATGAAATGGCACATCGTATAACCTTTGTACACGATTACATAAAATTATAAAACAGTGGGATGTATAAAGACTATCTCTTTCACCGAAACGGAAGGTTAGAAGTGCGAAAATCCGACTATGGAATATACCTCCCCCGAACACGATACATGTAGGTTGTGAAAAAAGGCCCTGGGAAGTTTGGACTGCTGATACGATCTGAACAACATATATTGCAAACTTTCAATCCAAATGTTGATTGAATACTTTTCCATACACCCTGACTGTTTCCATGGCGTAATTTGTCTAATTTGTATCTAATAATCGAAATTTAGGTAAACGTCCTCCTTCTTGAACGCAATGATATACGTATTCGTCATGCGCATTGCAATTGTCTACGGGCATAATAAAGCTGTTCTGGCTCATTGAAAAACTCAGTCATACCGTGGTCTTTCGCACAACAATGACAGGCAGTGTTTTATATTAACCGCCTAAACAGTTGCATTTAAAGTGGCAACATTTTAAAATCATGTCATTTATTTCAAATCATTTTGACAAAAGCCAGATAACTTTTCCCTGAAGTCGAGCAGCTTGGAACGGCCTCTGCTGTATAACGACAATGAACGAGGGTTGCCAGTCAGTATAGTAATTGCCGTCAGCGGAGTCGTACCAGGCACAGCCGCTGCTTATTATTATGGATCACCATACGTCGTTCGCGCGCAATTCGACCAGTTATACGCCCTCCTTCCATCCGAGGTGACATAAAAACAAATGCGGATCCATGACGGCACGGTTCATTTTCACAACACTCTTTCCTAACCCCGTCGTAACATGATAAAAGAAACCATGCAGTACATTAAAACTGTGTGATATTATTAATAATCTATATATTATTAATAATCTATGAAAAAGAAAGCTTAAGATAAAATACTCTGTCTGAAGCTAGTAATGCTCTGTTCTGTCTTCCGATCCATAGATTCCATAAGGAAATGAGGCCTGTATAGAGAAACAGCTAAACTGCCACGTCACTCCGTCTATCATTAATAAAATCTGTAAACCTAGGTCTGTAAACCACATTCCGCGGTTGGAGGGACAGTAATCCCCTTGTCGGAGTGGCAATTTGACACCGATGTTTTCACGGATGCAAACACTCAACAGAAGACCAAATCCAAACCAAGGTTAACTGGAAACAGTAAACATAAAGCGTGCAAATAATAAGACCAAATTGACTCTATTGTCATTTTATTACCCACTGGCGTGCGGTAAATCACAATTCAAAGGCGGCAAAGCGAACGACATTGAGTCAGATGTTGGTGAGATAAGGAAAAATCTAGCTGTTTCCCCCGTAAAGCCATTCTTCTATGTTTAAATGGGGAAAATCACCCGGAGCCAATCAATGTTATTGGCCATCGCTAGGCCTATTATACATTCATTTTTGGAATACTCGACTACGTTTTTCAGAAATTTCATTTGGCGAGGCTACGATATAAAATATAAACTCGAACTTGAAGGTACTCCTAACTTTCTGAAAGCCCCACATTTAATTTAACTACAATTGAAGGGTTTTGACGGTTCAATTTGGAAGGGTCATTTCAGACTGAGCACATTGCGTACGAAATATCCATTTCGTGTACGCTTGCAAAAAAAGTAATTGTGATCCTTGCAAAAAGAAACATAAAAAACAACGTGAAGAAAATAATGAAAAAAACCCCACAAAATTCAAAAGACACTGTGATAACATAAAGCGGTGAGAATATGTGTATATATATTTGACATCACGAGTTGTACGTTGTTTTTCCTATTTTATTATCGCAGTTTGTTGAAAGAATCGCGTTATCTTTCAATCCAACCTCGTGTTATTTTGACCAATGGGGCATTGACCGCACTTCAATATGATCACGTTTTAGCGGCAGCTTTTTTAAATCTCAGCGGCGAAAACTTCAAAGTGAAATTTTTGCACAATGGCAATTCTGATTCATATGGTAAGCTTAAATTTTATCATCTCCCTTCGAAATAATATTAAACAACCTTCAGTCCTTTGAGCCGGACCTTGTAGCAAAAGCAGGGCTTGTTACAGGCCAGTCATCGCTGTCAAAATATATCCATAAAATTCTACTTAGCGAAATATCGTGCCGTTGAAATTACTGCACGTACGTGCCAAATAACCTTTGCAGCTTCGATGTCAATGCATGTCGCTACACTCAGTCACTCGGTATTGTTTATGATTTTGAAATTGTTGTCTAGATCTGTTCTTAACTGTACACCCGGGACATTAATGATTAATGAGTTGGTCTCATTGAACATGCCATTAATCAACTGCCGGAATTTGCCCTTGGATATATCAAGGGTATTATGCTTTTCGAGATGTCAGCCCGTTTATACGTCATCTTTCGACTGATTAAAGATAAAATCCCAACTTATTCGATTTCCAGTATTTAATTAATTAAAATCCTCGAGCAATCAACAGTGTAGAGGACGTACATACTTTACATTCAAACATACAATACATATTCATCACATTGTGAACAAACGTACGGACAAATGTATTACCCACATACGCATGAGTTGCTGCTTTGTGCTTGTTCGGGTCTTTTTTACAGAATGTACAGTACTCTTTTTCGATGAAAAATTGTTACAGAATGTACAGTACTCTTTTTCGATGAAAAATTGTTTTTGACATAAATGGCATTCAACAAATCGTGTCATTATGGTCGATCACTTCGAGGCCTCCACGGCTAGCAAAGCATCCTTGGTACATCGGTGGAAATTCCCTTGGCGGCGTTAGTCACGCAGTTGAAAGATGAGAAATAACCTTTAAGGGGTTAAGTCAGAAATTTTAAACGGATCCCTGCTTGCGAAATGACGCAATACATTGAGTACGTGACAAACTTAATGATTCGCAGTTAGGTATGAAATAATTTGTAGAGTGTGAGTGAATTTGAGGGCATACTTTCATCAATCGTCACTTGTAGAGACTATGATCGCCACCAACGACCCGCAGATGTGCAACGTTGCAATATTGATAACTTATTTTATTGCCCACGACTCGATCAGCTTGAAACAGAAAAAAGCGACAAAGACAGAAGTCTTAAAGCGTATGGCAATCCACGTTGTACAATACATACATACATACACACATACATACATACATACATACATACATACGTACATACATACATACATACATACATACATACATACATACATACGTAGATACATACATACATACATACATGCATATTTGTAAGTATTATCGTTCACGTAATGTGACCGTGACCTTTACAACTACACCACGAACTCTGTATATGCCTACTGATGAAATCGGCACTACTGTAATGAAAATAAGTGAATACTTGAACCACACTTAAAAACAGGGAACATGGTGTATTCCACATTCGAGATATAACACCTGATCAATAATTTGATGTTGATGAACACATCCATGAAATTATTGTTGCCGCTGAAACACGGGTTCTCTCAAGGTGACGGATATATTTAAAAGGTCACGGACAAAACCTAAACAGTCCTCTTTAAAATGTGTCACAAAGGTGTAATGTATCGAACATTCGACATGTACATGTGCTGGCAGTGATACTACTAAACGTGACCTCGCCGATGACACATTACGTTCTAGTGCCGCGTTAACCGCGTTCACGGACACGGAAAGCAACTCACCGCTTGAGCGTGATGTAAAGTTGAGTCACTCTATGATTTCGCTGTACCTGAGACCCAAAATGATACATCTCTTCGTCATACTTTAACTTTCTTGATTTAATTATTGTAAAATTTAAAAAATAAAACTTATACAGATGTTAACCCGTCAAATGAATTGCTTTCCTTGGCATTTTTGCGAAGGCTGATATATTCTTCATTGGAAAGAAGATGACCGACAGGGGAAGCTGCAAGCGACCGTAGGTGGCGCTACTTCAGTTGGCTGACACTAACTATTAGTATTTGTGAATATATTTAACTTTCCTTTCAAAAAAGTTTCAAAGTTTTCAAATGGGTTGTTGTTGATGATGATGATGGTGAAGCTCAAAGTCAGTAAACTTAATTTTAAGTACGCAGCAACCAAACCCTGGAATTCTCTTCCATGCTACATCAAAGTTACTAGTTCAGGGCCATGGACTTGATTAGTTTGAATGAACTATTTCCACAGTCGTCAACAGGGTCGTTTATTCAGTGTAATCATTAGCACTGCTGTATCATTGCTTCCACTGTATATTTCTATTACTTCACTGTGTTGTGTAATCTTTCCCCTTGTGAAATAAAATGAAATGAAAAAAATGAAACTTATGATGTTGATGCTGCTGATATTGCAGGTAGGTAGGTATGTAGTCTACTGGGTAACCTAACAAAGGCAAAACGAGTTTATCTCATATTCTATGTCAAAATAGATGCATCGCAGAAGTCAGAGGGATCCATCTAGTGCTCGATGGGTGGTGTTGAAATTCAATAATATTTGTTTTGACACTTTGAGGCCAACTCGGATCGTTGTTTTAACAGCGTAGCTTTCTCAGCATTGATAATGTAGCTTTTCTGATATACAAAGGTTATATCGCTTGCTTATGTAAGAGTAACTTGATGCTTTGTCAGTAATTGACTGTATATGGTAGTCAAAGACCCGGTCTTTTTTTCTAAAGATACCTAATAAACTTTGACAGTTTATTTGAAAGTTTATTTTGTCTCTTATAGATTTTGGTCTCCCTAAGAAACAAACAGGCCTTTGGCGTGCCATGGTGTCATTACGTGTCATATATACAGCGCATATACAAATCGTTTATCAACAATTACAAAATGCATACCTAATACGAACATCCCTCACGAACACAAAAATAACTGTAATATGTTGAGCTCCATAGAAAAGCTAGAGAGGAAGCTACATGTTCGTGTATCCAAATTGTGACGTTTTGTCAGTACAGTCTAAGCTACTCCTATGAAATTGGTTTATCAATGCAGACCTCGAAACTATAACATAGCTGAAGTTTAACAGAAAACAAAACTGAAGTGATCTGAATTATCGGTTTTGCACAATTTGTGTTTGTCACTCAGACGATATGTTTTCCTCTTCAAACATCGAAACCATTTAAGTCATTGAAACATAATATATATTGCAAATCATCATAAACTAATATCTAACAGCGAACTACTATTATAATGTAATCCTATTCCTTGATAAGACTTACTCCACCAGCGTGCTGCTCGCTTTTCTTAACGTTGAGTTTCTGCTAGTGCGCGCCCTGAAACTGAAAAGTTTAATCAAACAATTGCCCAAGCTTTCCTCTTTGAAACGTTCAACCATTTTCCTTTAAAAGCCAATATTGAATGTCATGGGTTAAGGAACGTATAATATTTGGCACTAGAAACACAAGTTACACAATTTCTCTCTCCGCTTTAAATTCAAAATGGCAGCCACGCCCGTGCTAACTCCAAGGGAATAAGTACATTTATTTTCGATTTTCACAATCACCAGTAAGAACGGTTTTTGCTATATGAAATTCAAAATGACGCCTGTCCCGAAGGTACCTTCTATCTTTAAAAGAGAGTAATATAGAGTGCCAACTGCAGTCGTGTCAGTCGCTATCTTAGCTTGAAATTTATGTTTCAAAGAGTGTACATGTAAGCTTATGTACTATGCTAATCGCAATAGTATGGCTCTATCGCCATGATTGTATAAATGTGGTAGTCCTAGTTTTAAAGCAAGGTGACCCGGCAACATACATGCTCCCGACCTTTTGAAATAGGAATCTAGACTCATTATATTATGCACGAATAATGTGGGAAATATTATTAAGTTTTGCGATGGTACGACTGCCAATAAACTTCGCTGGTAGGCTTGTCCCTGGTATGGCACCACAGTAGCTACATATAGCGTCCTAGTAATAGTTTGATTGGTATCCAATTTACGGTCTCAAGGTGGCTTGTGCATTGAAGCATTTATGAATTTTATTGAATATATGAAGAGAAAGGAAAGAGAATGGCTATAGTGTTACCAATCATTGAAGGTAAAAGCAACGTGATATTTTTTTTCGCATTAATTAAAACACAGTAGCTGTACTTTACGACAATATCGCCTTGTAATCTGCAGGTTCGTTTTGCATGAAATGATTTCATGCTCTGTATAACTCTTCATCATAATGCGACGCGATTCATTTGTAACGCTACCAAGCGGCTCTTTCCACGGATTTGCGTTTGATAGACTAAAAATAGAAATTTGCGGTCACACTGGAAAAAAGCCAAGGTGGATTAGACTACGCGTTACAATATATGTAAAAGAAGCTATATTATCTCTTGAGGTTTTCGAATCACCTGGTTTCGGAACTTATCTCCTCTCTCTTAGGTTGTCTTTCGTCTTCTCGGAGAACTATTATTCTATATTGTATAAAGTACACAGAGGAAAAGGTTACCAGCCTGATAGACACCAGCAGATTCTGCAGCTGTTCAGTGTAATTACGTGCGACAGTGTCAATGTACATATATGCCTTTACGTTGAACCTAGTGCATTGTTTGGGTCGTTCTCATTAAATTTCACACCTTAGGTAGATGAATGCTTAACTGCGAGTGTTAATATGAAGCTGTATAATGTCGTTAAAGATGTCGAAAATATTTGCACACTTTGCAGGGTACTACTAGCTTCAGTATTTTGATTATAAATTTTCGAAAATTATGGACGTCACATTGAAAGGGTGATTCTTATGAGACGGGGTAATACTGGTTTTCATACCGCGTTATTTGAAAGTATCGTAAAATTAGCCGTGAGATATACTAACATGGACAATTTGGCTAAATGGATGTAGAGGACGGGAAATTCAACATACCAACAAACTTCGAGTCAAATAGCTATTACAGTAAATTTCAAAATAGCTCGGAATTACAACGTTCTTTAGGTGATAAGAAAAATATTCTGGTGATAGAAAGTGATACCTCCTGCATTGATGTTCTCCTTCGATAAATGTAATCATTCGTCTGCAAGAGTCCTGAGTAGCAGTCAGCATACTGACCACTAACACCTACCTGGCGAAGAATATGACCTCAATGGATGCTGCAAAAGTAAATAGATTAAGCACTATTGCATTTTAGTCGTTGATAGGTAATCGATTCATATAATGATATTATTCCATGTGGAGAATGTCAATGAAGAATATGGGCGTACTGTATGATAAAGAGGTTCGATCGCCACTGAAGCGGCGATTGATTTTTCTGTAGAAATCCTATCTGTGTTTCATGCATTTTGTCTGCCCTAACAATAAACAAACAAACAAACAAACAAACAAACAAACAAACAAAAAACCCAAAATAGACAAAACAAAAACAAACAAAATTTGAAGCAGGTGTCCGACGTAAACTGTATTTGGAGTTTACCAACACTTCGCCATCAGGCCAACTTGAACTCATGTTTGTCTTATTGTAATTCCCTAGAGGCCGTTGATGGCGCACTTAGCTTTGTTTCTACCTATCTTTAACTATAGCAATTTTGAAACGAGTACACTCTATATTTCATTTGTCATCTATGCAGGCAGGTGACGAACACGTTGCTGGAACAGTGAGAGACGAGCAAGCAAGTGACCAAGATACACATACTTTCCTGAGTCCGTCTACTGGGAATGTTCAATATTTTACACCGGTGTCTCAGCAACAAGCTTCACAGAAATGATCATACCTAGATCTTTCCTCTATCTGCTTGCGCTTACCAACAGTGTTTGGATTGTATGGTATGTATCTAGTTACTTGTATGCATTCTATTTAATTTCATTCTAATCTGAAAGAGCTATTACCATAAATGCCAAACAGCAGGCTCTGAGGAATATGATACTAGTAGATATGGCAAAAGAAATATTTTCAACCAACGTTTATAACTATTCTGCGACTCTTTATTCGGTCACTGTACAGCGGACAAAACGCCCGGGTACGGTTTGCTTATCAGGGTAATGTTTTAGAAAAAGACACGAATTCTAGGAGACGAGGCGTCAAATTTCAAAACGCACTTGTTCCAGAATATAACCGAGCATTTGTATATATATATATATATATATATATATATATATATATATATATATATATATATTATATATATATATTATATATATATATATATGTGTGTGTGTGTGTATTATATATATATATATATATATATATATATATATATGTGTGTATATATAATGAAACTTCATTTTATTTTGATGTAAGAGAGAGAGAGAGAGAGAGAGAGAGAGAGAGAGAGAGAGAGAGAGAGAGAGAGAGCGAGAGAGAGAGAGAGAGAGAGATTTTGTTATAATCACCATCAATAAGTCACGTATTTCGGTACCAAACATAATTTTGAAAAGTGTTGGCAAAGCAATATCACATCATATATTATTGTACGATAATTAATAGCGCATGTGCAATTTTTGTTGTCAATTATAATTATCAAAGCAATGTTTGTTCTGGAAACTTGCGATATGCCAAAAGATGTCTGTGATTGTACGTAATTTACGTGCAGTCATGTCATTCTCAGTAAATTTTCTAACAAAAAAGAGGTTAATGTGATGTTAGTTGATGTACGTAATATGAAATTGACCAAGCTTTGAGCCGACAACGTAATTTAAATGTTTTCTTTTGCGTTGTTTTTTGTAATTTTTATTTGTTTACTCAATTGATTAAATTCACCTTGAATTTAATTCCATTCGAAAATAAATGTCACTCCAAAGGCCATTGTTTTATGCATTCATCGGGTTCGAGGCTACGCAAACACTGTGTCAATTAATTATCATCGATGGCTTGGAACAGCAACGATTCGCGGATAACTTGCTAGACTTTAGATACTTACATCGCACATTACGTATGGTAAATTCACTGTCCTTAGAACTATTAAGAGGTCCCAAATAATCAAACAGGCAAACACACAAACGAAGACAACACAAAGAAACAGACAAACTAACAAACATACAAACAATCATACAAACTAACTATCTAACTGAATAAATACAGGGTACAAATATGACAAATCACTTTTTCAGTTTGACTTGAAAAAGTAGACATTTAGTTCGCACGTTTCTTTATGACAATTATTCGCTAAAAAACCAGATTCCGTTATAACATATATGGCGATATCATGGTATATTTGATTTTCATTTCTATATATGTAGAGATCTTCGTTGTTGACGATTTATAAACAGTATAGCGTAATGGTTATAGTACGAGTAATTCTCTACGGCATGGAGTCGACTCCAAAACGTTTATGCGCCGGGGTTATCTATTGAGCGATTTCAAAATACATGTACAGGCGCAGACACGATCACAATGAATGTGCATCCCTGATCGCTGACCTCATATCAAAGCATGTGAGGTATAATAGCAGCAATAACGGTAACATCTTTCACTAAGATTCAAACATATTTATCCTAAAATGCTAAAGGACAAATATTCTAAAATTTATACTAGTTTTATAACAGCCAACGCGAACTGGTCACAAAAACTAAAATGCAAAACAGATTTATGAAAGTGACCTGAAGGGGACGATAGAAAGCACAATATTATCATCATTGTTCGGCATCAAATAAAAAACTTTATATGCATAGAATTGATTCTGAATGATTTCATAAGTAGACAGGGCCTTCAGTCGTGAAGTGTGTTTGACGCTAGAATCAGTTTATATAGCAGTTGCCGGCACTGGCGCCGGGATTCATCGGATGGCAAAAAATTAACTATATTGTCTGGACGACATTAACCAGTGAGTTCAATGTCAAAGTTCAATATAATGTCACATGACAAACTGACACGCTGCGATGATCCAAAGTACATTCACACAATAGTCAAGATGATCAGAATCAAATCAAATATAGCTCCTAAAAACTTAAAAGGGGATGTGAAAATGGACAAGCTTATTACATGTACTTGACAAAATCAATGCTGTGATCACTGTCAGCCATCATGGAGCGAAGTGCACCCTTGTCAGTTGTAACACGGTATAAAATGTTGCAAACTAACACTACCAGTGTTCCATACTGTGATATCTGAGAACAAAACAAAATATGTCACCTATATATAGCATACCATCTGCGACATGATAGTAGCTATTACATAAATGTTCGACAGAAAGACCTTGTATTTTATTTACGTTGATTTATTTTTATATCATATTCACAAAAAAAAGCATCCAATTACCAGTAATTTGTGTGATTATCTCATTGTGTCATATTTAGATTTACCCGATAAATAGAACAGTGTGGGGGATTGGCGGAATCAGACTTAGGGCATTGCGCTTTGTGGTCTTATATTCGCACTATCCCTTACAAAATGTTCTGAGAGCAATTATACATACGCAAATAAGTAATTTTTGCATCCATTTTTACCATTTTAGTCCCCTTTTTTACCTTTTTCCGTTCTGTTATCTAAATCTCAATAACCATATATTGAACCTATGCAGTTGACACTGAAAATTTATTTACGCTCTTCAGTTCTGACAACATAAGTGACATTGTGAATGGAGACCAGAAGCTAATTTTAGACTTGATTAAGAATTCTGACCATGGAGTTCGGCCTTTCAATAACGGTAAGTAAGTAGTAAATCATCATAATACGACAACCACGACGGTGAATCACAGTGCTCATCATAATAAGAGATACTATTAGCAACACCATAGGTAGTGATGAAAGTGCAGTTCCTAAGTATATATGTATGTATGTATGGATGGATGGATGGATGGATGGATGGATGGATTAATGGATCGATCTATCTATTTATCTATCTATCTATCTATCTATCTATCTATCTATCTATCTATCTTTCTGTCTGTCTTTTTATCTGTATATTTTAGAATAAATAGTTTACTATTTATCTGTACCAATATCTGTCCAAAGCTGTACATCTCTATGAATCACCTGGTGTCGGAACTTATCTTCCCGTCCTTAGGATGACTTTTGGAAGATGTGCCGTCTTCTCGGAAAACTATTATTCTATATTGTGTGAAGTACATAGATGGAGGGGTTCACACCCTGATAGAAACCAGCAGGCTTAAATTCTGCTGCTGTTCAGTGTAATGTGTGACAGTGTTTAGGTACATGTTTGCCTTTTAGTGGAACCTAGTGCATTGTTGGGGGGTCGGTCTCACGAAACTTCTCACCTTATTTAGAATACTCAGTTATTAACTTTTCTTCATTTTAGAATATATAAGTGTCTTGAGTTGCCGACAATTTTTTTAAATGACGCAAAATAAAGATAAGCAGCCATGCGTCAGTAATTGTACTTAAATGTTGAGAATAACAATCTCCAATATCTTAAAGTAGTGACGGTTTTAGAGCTCTTTTCTCCTTCCATGCCTATCGCCCGGCCCTTTACGCTTTCCAACACGAGAGTTGCACAAGCTTCACTTGTCATAGCCACTGACCTCAGCGATTCGTCTGATTTTAGAGCGCAGGATACGGCAAAGCTCATATACAAAGGTAACGAATATCAGCCGAGTTGTTTACGTTCACGATATCTCAAAATAGCAGAGAGGGCAGATTAATGTGGGCGCCCTCGATTATCACATGTACAGCACCAGTTTTACGAGTAGCTATAGCACAGTCAACGTATAGCATATAGCAGTCGTACTCGAACAAAAACCTCTGTAACAAAGCATTGCTAGGCATATACAGAAGACATTGCAAAATCCAAGACTTTTGTAACCTCTTACAGCAAGTTGCTAGACAGTACCGCTCGATGTCAGAATGATGGCACGTCAGCCCGTTTCATTACCATTTATATGGCATGACTGTTCCTGTACTGTACACCTTGTGTTTGTTTTTAATCAACACTCCTCTATGAAGCTGGCAAGTTGCATTATGAGCATATCAGATGTTGCAACATCATACGTGATTTATAAGATGGAAGATCTGGGCAGTCTGTGTGTTTACCTCTTTTCCATTATCACTGCGATTGTTTATTATGTGTCTTAAATTTCATTGGTCTCTCAATGTTTCAAAAAACAGTAATTGGAGACATCTTGCTAAGAATTGATTATCAACTATGTTTCTGTTTATCATAGGGCCCCCGGTCAATGTGAAACTTGGCATGTATTTATTGACCATTCGTGAAATATCAGAAGTTGATATGGTAAGAATTTAAGCCCAGTTTTTATCTATATCCTACCACATGTTATGTCAAAATAATTGACAGATCAGTGATGCGTGTTCTTGATAAACAGAATAACCTGCTTTCTACAAATACAATCTTCAAAACTATAAAGGAGGCAAAGCTTAATCGGAGTTTATTCTTTGATTCTGCAGTTTTACATAATCACCTCATAAAGTTGCCTTTTCATCTCTTCTCTGTACCATTGCAGCAATTAAAAAATGGACTAGATAAAAGGGATTACAATAAACAAGACAAATGTTATAATTAAAACGTAGAAAGTAAAAATGTACACAATTAAATTATGATATCCTCTCTATCTTTGAGGACGCGTTTTTGCTTGCAAAAGACTTTAATGAAATTCGTTTTTATCTTGTGGAATAGTTTAACTAGATGACGACATATTTTGTAGCTAAATGTATATTGACCACAAAGTGCACAGTCCCAGAATGAAGATGAAATGCGATCGTGTCATTGAGCTCACGTAAAACAATGCTTGCAAAATTGTTATGCATTCCAGTAATATATAAAATCATTTATGCTCGATTTCTAGGATATCCGACAACCTAAACCCCAAAATATTATAGGCTAAAGGAACATTATTATTTTGCTTGAAAAGACATTTCTGAATGGGTATTGATCTCATCGTTATTTCGTCAAGCGCCACATACATGTTGCCTTCATAAATAATCGACGGCAAAATTTTTGTTGTTCATCACCATTTACAGAGGAATTGAAATTATCATGGTGTTTTATGAATGATTTACACTATGCTGCAAGTTTCTTTTCTTTCACTGTAAATCTTAGTAAAATATCTTCTTTGTTCTAAAGATTTTTTTAATGATCGCTTTTAAATAAGATATAAATGTGTTTATAAATATGTCAACACAAAATCCATTCTTTCCATTCCATAATCTTATCATGCGAATTTCTAATTCTTATAAATTTTAATAAATTATACATTTTCTTAATATTCTTATTAATATTTTAATATTCGCGTTTGTACGAATATTTTAGTCAGAAATTTTATATGATTTACACATCATGATGACTTCCTATCAATGCAACATAACCTGACGAGGAAAGACCTTGGATCAAGTAATCGTATATCTTGATACCTTCATTAGATTCCTACAGCATTCCTATGAAATTCGTTGATGAATAAGCAGAGGTCTACCGACACATCGTCGCTTGACTTGTTCGTTGAGTTCAAAGTAATTACTTTAGATGTCACTAATGTTTACTTTCGTGACAACGCTATAACTATAACATCATCTCTAACTCTCAGTATTTCCTCTCATCCAAATTTGTATCTATGTTGACCTGTTTAATTATCTTCTAACTGTAACTATAGTTTTTGAAATAAAAGGAGTGTTTGACATCGTCTGTTGCTTCTTAAACCTTTCAAAGGAATTTATTTTTTCTTGACAATTTCTCTTTATTTGTTTTGTAATGATTTGAATGAGCAATTAAATTAAAAAGTTATATCACGATAAAGGTCTTTTACATCTCAACTCCAACTTGTTTCCATTCTTCTGTTGCCACTACCAAAAATAATAACTACAACCATCATCATCATCATCATCATCATCATCATCATCATCATCATTCTGATCCATTTTGGGGTTGTTTTACCAAAATTCTTCATTTTAAGTAATTCTTATGGAATATGTTCATTATTTATATTTCGCATTTCAAAATTTCCTTCTGACGAGCATTTCTTAAACTAAATTATACCGATAATGTTAAAGGTGAGTTTGATTTTTTTTTCAGCACGTCTTCTTTGTTTTTGCTACTTAAGGTATCAAATATTCAGACCTGTTTGAGTGCTGTAATTTTTCACATCAAAATTTTAGAGCAAAATTCTACTAATTGTTTTATAAATCTTTCTGTAAATTTTGATAATTTTTGGACCAGATGGATATCACTTTTCACTGAGTACACTTTTGATCAAACTTTCGGGGAAAATCTTAAATAAAATTGTCTGGATCTGAAAATTGCACTTCGCAAAATGCTTGACATACGTTCAGTATATTTACGTACATATACGTACATGGAACACAAAATTAGTGGTATACTTTACGTATACCTTTGTATATGGAAAATTTTAATACGTTGATATACATAGCGTATATCTATGCAGAACAAGAGTATACGTAAAGCAGATCTCTGCACACTAAGTGCACACTGTACTTGTGCATATGATTAGTATACGTACGTGTATACTTAACATATTTGACAAATGTACTTTACGAAAGGGCCAAAAATTGACTTTGTCACTCAAAGGGTTAACTGTCGTGCAACTTTCGCCTTACTTGGAAGAATTTCCCCTCTTCCTTGAAATATCAATATTCCGCTGGAATTTATATGTTTTTTGATGTACAGGATAACTTGCAATTTTCTGCTAATCGATATAGGTGGAGCATAGTTCATTTCCAACACGATCGTTTTCAATTTTTTTTAAATATTCTTTACCCTATAATTCTTACAAGCAACCCCCTTTATCATTCAAAGCTCCTTCAATGTTTGAACAGACTTTACGTACCTCCTTTCCAATTGCTTTTTGCTACCAAATTACTTTTAGAGCAAGGTTAGGCCGACAATGTTTAAAAGTTTCCCACAATATTTTGAAATTTTTCTTGCGATAATTTGCAATACAACTACAATAGACAACATCAAGAATTCACTACAAATCATGCAAAAACTTTCCTTAATTTGATATTTTTGAAAAATCACTGCTGCGAAATTAAAAGCTACATTTACTCATCGCGAATGCATACATTTTAACTTACTACTCAATTAAATGCTTATTGTGTACATGTGAACTATACGATAGGTAGGCCTTTTACGTTTTCTTCGAAGGTCTTCCATATATGGAAATTGTCCATGCCTTGTTGTGATGTTGTATTGTTTACTTACCCAGAGTTTTACGACATCGATGATTCTACGGGAGCACTGGCGTGATCCTAGGCTTCAACACAACTCGACCAAACGCGTAGTGCTGGACGGGTCAATCATTAGAAACAATTTTTGGGTTCCTGACTTGTCAATCATGAACTCCTGCGAGGAGGAAACCTTCCACAAGACTCCAAAACCGAACGAATTGATGTATATCAATTCAGATGGGTTCGTCTACTATACGATCAAGTAAGACAGGAGATATAGTCGATATTAACATTTATCATATATATATATATATATATATATATATATATATATATATGACATATAATATGTGTGTTTGTGTGTGTTTGTGTGTTGTGTCTGTGTCTGTGTCTGTGTCTGTCAGTCTGTGTCTGTCAGTCTGTGTCAAATATGGCATAAAGGTATTCGTTCAAAGCGCAATTTTGAGTTTTCGTCAAGGTGATCAGCTGATCAAATATAAGATTTTATGTCAACAATTTTTGTACCTTGAAAGGTTGGGAAAGGATTATATTATCAATAAAAAAATTAAAAAAAATATCTACGTTTGAAGAATACTTTGTGAACAAAATCAAATAGTACCAATAAAATCGGGCAATTATAAGTCTATGATTATCATCTGAATGTTGTTCATGAGAAACGATTTCACTTTTTTTACTAATGACTAATCTTGAAATATTTCTCCTTATGAATACACACAAGAAGACGTCTCAAAACCAATTGTCTCCTTTTTGCTCCAACAGAATTACCGTCAGGGCCACGTGTAACATGGACTTACGAAAGTTTCCGTTCGACGATCAGGACTGTGCCTTAAATATAATGTCGTGTAAGTATCATTGATTGTTATTTCACAGAGAGACTATTTAATCAATAACAAAGCTTTGCTTACCCACTGTACATGTATTTCTTATTCCTTCCGCCATAATACGAGGGTAACAGATCATTTCATTTTGTTTCTGTGTTACATATTGCTAGGAATATTTGCCAACAATTTTACTACTCTTACAGGTTAACAAAACTCTCAATAAAACCACGGAAAGACATACTATGTGTGTGATTTCCGGTGGTTCTAACTACCTATTTTACATTTAGCCAGGCTAAAATAAGGATTTCATGTCTCCAGGCTTGTGTACCACATGCTGCATTTGTCTGAACACTTTAAAGTTTGTTGGTATTAAAGGTTGAAAGGCTACCTTGATCACATGTGCATGAATTTCTGAAACTGAAATATAGGGGGCGTTGTTTTCCTGACAGCCTTGCAATCATCGTGCAAATTTACAAAATAACAGGCCACTTGTAGGCAATACTTTGGCGACGTGATAATCGTCGTAAATTTGATTTCTTTTGTTGTTAATTCACTGTAGATGCATACGATGTAAAAGACTGTTATTTAGAACTCGTCGGGAATGACACCACTGATGCCATCGTTCTTGACCCTACGCTAGAACTGTCGCAGTTTTACTTAGAAAAGGTCCACGGGGATACAGGAATTTATGAATTCACAGAAGTTGGTGAGTTTTTGAACATGGGGGAGGCAGTTCAGCTGGCAAAAACTGACACAACAGTTGGTAGTGAAATCAACGTTTTATATTGTAATATGTACGATAGTAATGGCAATGGTTTTCATATTCGTCAACAAGGTCGACTTAAATCATCATAGGCAGGGCTGACAAACTTTTTACACCCGAAACTCTAAATAGCAACATTTCATTGCCATTAATATGTAAAAACCAGATGCCCCGTTCCATAGTTGTGAAGGGGATATAACTCATGCAAATAAGGAGAAGACGCCCGGTTTGCCAGTCCACCTAACAATTGTTTTGTTATTGATGATAAACAATACCATCAATAGCGATGGTTTGAAAATTCTGAAACTGAACCTGCTCTGAACAAAATACTTAAGAAGCAGTTAAAAACTTTAAAGTTACATTTTTAGGAAATCATCATTTGTGGACAGTAGCAGCAATTTATTAAATATGCTGATCTGGATTCTTGTTTTGTCGGACAGATGTTCCCTTTGTGTACTCAGTTAAAATATATTTTTGCACTTATTGGTACATGTATCATTTCAGGAAACTTCAGCTATGTGCTGATCTCATTTCACCTCCAACGGCAGTTGTCCTATTATTTTCTTAATGCATACATACCAACTGGTGCCTTTGTAATCATCGCCTGGTTAGCCCTGTGGATCCCGCCGACTTCCTCGCCAGCAAGGGTCACGCTTGGAATCACATGTATGCTTACATTGGTAACAAAGAGCACAATGGTGAAGTCAGAAATGCCAAAAGTAGCTTATGTCATGGTAATATAATTTACATATCATACTAACTAACTCATAATATCCTTATGACAAATTGTGTTTCTATATATATATATATATATATAAAGGTTGACATATATATGTGTGTTAGTCCAATTCGAGAAACAGTAATATAATATACTTTTGCCCGAATACATGTGTTTATGTGTCCGACAGCAGGTGACAATTTGCCCGACGTCAGGAGAGCAAATTGTCTCCTGCTGCGAGGGCACATAAACCGATGCATCCAGGCAATAATATTTTTATTACATGCTTCTTCACTGTCAACGCTATATGACGTGTAGTTACAGAGCATTCTCAAACAATTTTACCATTATCGACTAGCATCAAACAGACTAAAACGAAAGTCAATACAGCAGTGCGCGCATGGATATTTTATATCTAGCGTTAG
>LD344341.1:0-57220 GCA_001465055.1 Ptychodera flava | reverse complement strand
TATTTGCTGCAATCAAATTACATTGTGTTAATTTTCTCGTGTGTGTTTTTCAGCCGCTTAGACGCGTACCTTTTCCCATTTTGAGTGGACGCAAAACAGAATTTAATCACTTTGGCCTAATGCTATATTTATACATACAGGGCGAATGTATTTTGATGATGTTACTATATTTCTAGTCGTTAAGGAATGTATTGGAACGACAAACTTCTAATGAAAATCTACACTTATTTTTTGCTACATTAGGTTAAAATTTCATAAATTTTCATTGAATAAGGTAAATTCCATGTATTCAATTCAGCGTACATGTAATTCAATTCATCTTAGGCTATTTAGTTTGAGAACTCCAATACCAACAATATTTACAAGGTCTGTAGGCTATTAAAGTATGAGTATGTCAGATCACGGGTTAGAGTAGCAAGCACTATTGCGTAACTGATTTAGTCAGACCTCTTTCATTGAATTGCTTTACTACAGTAAGGGGCAGCCCTCCAACCACTTTATGAGCATGGGGCAGAAATGTATTGAACGCACAACAATAAAAACGAAAACCTTCAGATTAGATTTTTCGCTATAGTTTTTTTGGATGGTCTAACAGTGAATCGTTTCCTAAGATTTACAAATTGAACGCCTAAAACCCCTAGTTCAATAGCTATTACATTACTCTGTTTGACTAATCGTGAGTAAAAATGCTCATCTAACGGATTGTTCGTTCAGCAATCGATGTCAGAAATTGTGCTTTATTCGCAGATCAGGTTTCGTCATCAGCGTGATCAGTGGAAAGAACTTTTTATCTTTTTGTTTGCCAAGTACTGTACATGATTGCAAGCTTTGTAAAGCAT
Source organism: Ptychodera flava (assembly GCA_001465055.1). NCBI lineage: Eukaryota > Metazoa > Hemichordata > Enteropneusta > Ptychoderidae > Ptychodera > Ptychodera flava. Next base: position 56,381 of record LD344341.1, on the reverse strand, counting down.
ATCTGTTAATCCTTGATCCTCGTTCGGGGACTTGGTATTCCTTAATAGGTTAGAGTGCTGTCGTTACACCTTTGAACATGGACTTGCTTGTTTAAGGAGCATCGCTAACAAGGTCCAAGGACCAAGGGTGTTGCCTACAAAGGGTACTTTGACAAGCATTGCAGGGAAATTTAATAATAATACATTAGGGCTTCTTCGGAAAAAATAAAAACGATCGGAATAATCCATATTTAAGTTTTGGTGATGAAAGTGCCTGCCTTCACGCTTAAAATTTGTGCTCTGTAGTCCCTTTCCGTCAAGACTCTATAATCAGTCAATCGATTTTTATAGCTCGACAATGCTCAATTGTTTACTTTAATGATAGCGTCGATCGCTCGTTTAGCAAAAACAAAGAACGGGGACGAAAATCACAATTGTTCTTTCATGAATGATAACAACCTTAGATGTTCAATTGTTACCGTCACACCACTTCTAGCAGCAATACACTGGTTGACATGTGTAACTCGATTTTGAACGTTTCACCGACGTGTTTGTATGATCATATATTTTACAGTGAATTTCAAAATAGCTTAGGATTACAACGTGTTTGGGTGATAAGAAAACATGATTCTGGCGATAGAAAATGACGCCACCTGCATTCATTACAAACGTTCTTCTTCGATGAATTTTGCAACAATTTAACCCTATACGACGTTGACTGTGCCAAAGTCAACATCGTCAGTGTCGTCCTGCTCCCATTATTGTAAAACTCACCCGTACACTGACTGCTTTAACATTCTTATATTGTCTTTATCGCATTTCCCGGCTGTGAAACTGCATACAACGCTAAAGATAGATTTTTTCGATGCATTGTGTACGAGTCGATACAATGATTGGTATTTCCTACACTGAACGTGTTCTGTAAGTGAGAACAGTGGATGTCGTATTGGGTTAAATTGTTGCAAAATCTATCAAAGGAGAACGTTTGCAATGGATGCAGTTAGCGTTATTTTCTATCGCCAGAAACGTTTTTCTAATTACCCTAGCAAGTTGTAATTCTAAGTTATTTTGAAATTCGCTATAGTAGTACTGACACGACAGGAATGTAGAGGTCATATCCCAGGGAATATTGCAAAAAGAGCTTCCACTATATTTTTGGACGGATCATTTGATCTTTGTTTGTAAAAAATGAAAGAAAGTAAACAGAAAATGTACATATACATCTACTTCATAATTAGTAAAAGCTATTAAAGAATGTGAAATTTTCTGTAAAAAGATATTTTTTTAGATGAAATACATAATGTCTCCTTCGCTGTAGGTCAGTTCAGATATTGAAACTTTATTGCAAAGTTCCACCGAACGCCTGGTCGTCGTCGTAATTTGCATAACAAAGTCATGGTATGGCCTTTCTGTGTCCAGCTTGGTTTGACTGCATTTAGCTTGTCCAAAAGTGACGGACCAAACATGGCATGCCAAATACTGACTGAATTTCAGGTCCCAGGATTTGTTAGTCCGTGTGGGCTACCATTTCATAGATTTTGGTAGCCCAAGAGAAAAGTTGTTAGTCTGTGGACGCGGGACTACCGCTAATTTCGAGCCCTGTGTTTTGACACGGTCCCTCCACAATTGTGGAGGGACCGTGGTTTTGACAAACACTGAGATCTTTCAGCACACTTGTGCATGTATGTGAAAGCTCATTGTCATTTTCGCCGAGGGTTTATGACAAATATCTAAATTGTCTCACCATTCTAAGTGCAACCATCGTCAAGAAGATGTCCATCTAAATTTACAGTGTGCATGGCTTTTTTAAATTTTGACAGCATTGAAAATAAGTTATTATTTTTTTTTGAGTTACACAAACACTATTTTAATTATAGAGTAAATTAAGCTACAATTCATTCAATGAACACATTCAGAGTAGGAAATACAAATCGTTGTTCTGGCGATGGAAAATGACGACACCTGCATTCATTACAAACGTTCTCCTTCGATAAAGTTTGAAACAATTTAAGCCAATGTAACGTTCACTGTGCCACAGTCAACATCGTCCGACGGTCAGTGTCGCCGCGCTCTCAATGAAAACCTCACTCGTACACTGACTGCGTGAACATTCTTGCCTTTATCGCATTTCCCAGCTGTGAAACTGCACAGAATGCTAACGATAGGTTTTTTCTCGATGCAATTTGCACGGATCGATACAACAATTGTTATTTCCTACACTGAACATGTTCTGTAAGTGAAACCAGTGGATGTCGTATTGGGTTAAATTGTTCAAAAGCTATCAAAGGAGAACGTTTGCAATGAATGCAGTTGGCGTTATTTTCTATCGCCAGGAACGTTTTTCTAATCACCAATTTGAAGCACGTTGTAATTCCAAGCTATTTTGAAATTCACCGTAATCTCCTAATCCTATCGTATGTATTTGGCCATTCTCTACACAACATAATACAGGAAACACACTGTCGATATAGTTACGTTGTGACCCTAGCAACAAAATTATAGCTACAAGTACTCGGTGAATATCGCTAAGTTCAGACAAAGCTGCGTATTGTAAAGTCTTACCTGGGGAGAAGGTCTTATTTCACTGATCTTTTGACATTTTAACGTTTTCGAACAATAGACGGTTGGAAATCAAGCCGAACTGCATCGTGACACAAATGCAACTTACGCAAATTGACGTACACTACCATGTCGTACGTGCATGTACAGTAGACACTCATGTTACACTGTGTATAATATTTAAGATCAATGTAATTCCAATGAAGTATTGTTGTTCGAAAAGAAAATTATGGATCGACATTGTTCAAGCTCGAAGAGAATCCAACCGGAACTCTTAATGTAGCCGTTGGGACAATTTTTATCTTTTGTAAAATATCTCTTTCTCACCTTTGTACACTGGAAATAGTTTGGGGCACACAGTTCTACATGAAAGGACAGTGCTGGACATAAATGATGTACGTTAGAATTGCTGGATTTACAACTGAAAGCAATCAATTCGGTAAATTCTGCATCGGATTAGAAGCTAGGACGTACGGCACCTACAGTGTATACCTAGCGAAGAAATTAACAGTCAAAACAGCTTGGCTAAATCCTCGCCCCTAAACACGCGTGGTTCGTGTTTCTGCCAACGCCAATCACGCCACACACTGTAAAATTCATCATGAAGCACTCGCTTATATCGTTCATCGTACACAAACTTCAACTCAAAATTGAAAGACTTAAACTTTTGCCCAAACTTACTTCACCGAAACTTTAAACCATTGCCTTTGGAAATCAAGAAAAGCAATGAATGGGGGCGCTGTGCAAAAATTAGGGGGGGGGGGGATGCGCTGTGCAAAAATTAGGACAAGAGAAACCGATTACCCAATACATGTATTTACCGACACTTGAAATTAAAGTGAAACGGCCACATTCATGTGTTACCTTTATGGGGGAAATAAAATTTTCTATTCTAAATGAGTCTCAACGAGTGGTAGCTATGGACTTAAAACGTGCTTTGAGAGTCCGAATATCTTTGCCCTGGGCGCATTCTACCTTGAGAAAAGTACATGTTGAAGTTCATGGAGTAAATAAAGTTTTCACTTGCTAATTTTCGTGAAAATCGAAAATCTTAATTATTTTTCACTACAGAGTAAACACAGATATGGCGACCATTTTAGATTTCATGGTTTGGAAATATTTCTCTAGTGACAAAATTAGCCCGGTTCACTTCATTTCCTGCTTTCAAATGGGATGGGTTAAACTTTCTTTGAGAAAAGAAAGCAAAGCTCGAACTACCTTAATCAAAGCACCAACATTTCCTCCATATTTTTCACACTCAACTGGCAATGACATCTCCCTTGTAACCTGCATGTAGTCTTAAAAAAGATGGGATAAACAATGTAACAGGTTTATTTTTGTCAATATTATTGAATGAATTCACGAAAGCAAGACAAAGATTTAGAAAATAATATATATATATATATATATATATATATATATATATATATATATATATATATATATATATGTACAATTTTTATTTTTAAAAAAGATAAAAAATATTTTTAGAAAAGCACACCATAAGTTCCAATAAGCCAGAGCTGATCCGCTACATTGAACAGCGAATTGATTGCCATGTATCCTGCTGTACAACCCCCAGAGTTTTATGGTTCAGACATGAGTGCTAGCGTAGTTCCACTGTGTTTGTTTAATATTCTACTTGTGATATTTCAGCAAGCATGGGGTCACGTGTCAACCGCAAGTCTCTACTCTATAGCATCGTCCGCTTGGAAAAGACTGTGTCCTTGTACGAAGCAAAGTGGCGCATGTTTCTCTGTTATCATGTCAACGATTTCATAAACGGAGCTGAAATTGGACTTGTAGAAGGATATGCTCCTATCCACAGACCAAAGATTCTTTCCTTCGACGATGCAAGATACTGCAAAGAAGTGTTAATATCACCCGGCAGATCAACGGAAAAATATCCGACCAAAGCAACGCTGCTGGCGTTTAAAAAGCTGGAAAACATCTACGCAGGGATCCTAGACTTGAAAGACTGGCTGTACAACCTGTTGCATCGTCAGTTAGTCGAGTACATCGCATTCGAAAAACGAGAAGCCATGCAGAAGGACGACGAGTTGGAAACACACGAAGACAGACACAGGGAAGCCGTGGAGAGTTTCCAAGACTGGCCGATAGAGAGACGACTGCGAACGGAGAAGAGTACACAGATGCTACATCCAGATCTGCGCAACATTCTCTATGACTATTCGAAGAGTAAACGTTACGGCATGCTTCTCAGTCACATAGCGTATGCCATCGAGTGTTCCAAGAACGTGCTGATGATACTGGGACCCTCGAAAAATATGTGGCAGCACGATGCTGACACACGCGGTAAGTATTCTGTATGAAAAATATACTGTACTACACTCAAAGGAAGGGGATCAGAGGTTAGGAGACTTGACCGATTCACCTTGAAACCCGCGTGTCACCTCCCTGTCCTCCGATCGGGGGTCTCAAAAAATAAAAATATTTCCTTAAAAGCGGCTAACAACATGACCTTAACAATTCACATTATCCTATCACCAAAATTAAATGACTAAATTTGTAGAACTAACTTGTCTCCATACCTCAAAGTCTACATTTGCATATATCGATTCGGAAAGATTTAGATCGCATAAAGTTGGCTTTACAGGCACCAAAAACACTGAAATGTACTCATATCAGGCCATACACTAGACGATAGTTCGAAAAATGCACACAATATGTCATTTTTACTACTACACACAAAGTGAAGCGGTCGACTATACGAGAAGCATTTTGATATCATGCTAATACATCATGATTGCTGACTAACCGAGTCTAGCTCATCCAGTATCACTATAGGAAAAAATTGCGAGACTGCAGCGAGAAAGTGACGCTTTCTGTTCACTGGTGAGAATCAGCCAGACTCGCTGTTCACTGTTCACCAGTGAACAGCGAGTCTGGTTACCTATGAATGGCGTGTCTGCTTGATTCTCACCAGTGAATGATGAGTCTGCTTGATGCTCATCAATGAACAGCGAGTCTGGTCGATTCTTACCAGTGAAAGATTAAGTATGATACTTTCTCACCATGCTTGGTGAGAATTTCAAGTCTCACCGGTGAGAATCGGTTATCATACTTTATTCTCACCAAGGAGTGCATTTCTCGCAGCTCACCGTTGATAATTAAAAAAATTCTCACCGACAGCGGTGAGAATAACAAGAGATTCTCATCAATTGCGAGAAAGCGTCACTTTCTCGCTCCAGTCTCGCAACTTTTTCCTGTAGTGTCTATTGAATCACTGTCTTCGGCCAACTAAAATTCGTTTGCTAATGAGCTAACAGTCGTGATTTTGTTTATGTGCAATCATTCTTAATTATTCATTTCGGTCATTCACCATAAAAAATGTGGAAACTTGATTGGCATTGTATCAACCACGACAACAGGTAATCATATTGAAATAAAATACAAACAAACAAACAAACAATAACTTTATTCCTAATGCAGTGATGTCAAAGGAAAACGGAGAGCTGTCGTCAGCTTTGGAGTGCTGCCGCGATTCAGCTAGAAAATTGGACGATGAAGAACTCGAGGGGAATACATTTACGAAATGGCCGGTTTCCCTCGGGTACATTGGCTGCGATGGAGGGATGTTACAACTTCAAGACGCTAACATTCATCTGTATGTGCCTCAAGATATCGTGTCTGCTAATGTCGTTCAGGAGGTGTACATCGCCTTGGAAACAGGCGACGTCTTAGGATATTTGCGTAAGGAAAACGAGGAAGGGCATGGGAAATCCACCGATTCCTCGGGCCAGTTCGTCACAGTGTCGCCGGTTGTTAGGGTGGCGCCCCGCTATCTCAGGTTCGATGAACCGGTCATGTTGACTCTCCCTCACTGCGCTAGGAACGTGCACGCCAGCAAATTTAGGCTGGCGTACAGTTACCACAGAATAGGTAAGCGGTGTAACTGGAGAATCTTGAGCGCCAACGAGACTCAGATGGTTGTCAGGGAAGACAAAGTAACCGCGCTTGTCACGAGAGGTGGATGTTACCAAGTGAGGTTGTCCACGGACGATGACGGTGACAAAAATTCCTGGAAAGTTCTCTGTGTTGGACTCTTCTCTTCTCCAATGCGAGATTTCATGCGACCAGATCATCTCACACTCCAGCTCCGGATATGGAATGACACTCCAGCAGACAGAAAGGTAGGACTAAACGTCTCCTTTGCTTTCGAAACGTTTTAAGGACTAGTAAATCTCTACCAGCTGATGAGTGTAGGGTCGTGTAGCAAGGCTCCAAGTTGAAGCACCAGCAATTGTCATCACTATGTATGAAAAGTTGATGATTTATATTGATAAATATTACAATTACATTTTATCCAATGATGATCCGCAATCTTTCCATTCTCTGAAATAGCTAAACCCTTGGATAACTTTTTCATCTCGAATTGTTCTTTCCATGAAAACGTGATACTAACCTTATAAGCCGGTCGATTCTAAATAAGCCATACACACATAGTGAGCGTTTCCCAATAGCTGCGAGTTTTATGCATTATTTTCATGATTTTATTTTTATACCAAAGTTAGTACGTGTAAATGTGCTACCTGAAGGACGTGTGTAAAAGTATCACTGCTTGCTGATTTGGACCGTTTTAACAGGCTGAATAATAAACGGGTGCCGCACTCATAAAATGGCGCCCCCACGGAAAAGTACAAAAACCACAGTATTTTTTGCACACTACACATCGTAATCATACCAGAAACAAACTTGATGCCATTTACTTGAATACACATATTTTGCGATCGGTTTATTACGCATTCGCAGCTATTGGGGCTTTAATATGGAATATGGAATGAAAAGGGTGGGCGTGTCGAAAGCAGCTGACAGGATGGCCTTTATTGAAGAAAAATAATTCAAAACAAACTTTGAACGATGAATGAGTGTAACACATATACACGCCTTTTGCAGAGGCTCAACCATAATGCTTTTAGTTAGTGCGACTTTGCCCATAATGGTACTTGATACCATGGACGTAAAGATGTCCATATTGAGATAAACCTCCTGCCCCTAAACACAAACGCTTGGCTTTCGCATTTTTCAGTTGAATTATTCATAGCCCCTCAGCATCGATTAATCGAGGGATTGGCAATAACTGAGATTGGCTGTTTTCTTTCATATAGCTAAATATATAGTAAAGTGTTGCATTGAGCTATGTTTTTAGCCAAGGCTTAAGACTGTTTGCAAAACAAAAATAGCGTATGTGTGAACTATTCATTTCTTCGATCAACTATCTTCCTATACTAAGGCAAAATTAAACGCATACATGTTTCCAGTAACCCGACTTACACTTAAAAACTTTTTTGTATTTGCAAAAATCATACAAGATTTTGCCAAATTTATCTGTTCGATGGGCCACTCCAAATAAAAACAAAACAAAACAAAAACATGTTCCTGCAGACCTATCCTATTTCCTGAAGGCATATCTATGTTATGGTAGTATAAGCCTCGAAAGTGAAAGACTTACACTTTTGTTCAAACGTTCCTAAATGAAACTTTCAACACTTCTCTTACCAAATCAAAAACAAATCGGGGGCCACCGTGCAAATTTTATTACTAAAGATACAAATTACCCAAGATTTACCGATAGTTGAATTTCTATCCCCGATTCACGTTCTACCTTAACGACTCGAAACACAATACAACATTCTTGAGTCCTGGCAATAGGTCTTTATTTAACAATCTGGATTCCGATGTCGGTAATGTTGAAAAAGCAGTCTTTAAGACCAAATATTTTCCAAAATTACCATTATATGACTAAATCGTACATTATCTTTGAAATGCCGGTGTATCTTGCAGGTCCAAGAACTCATGCAAGACGAAAACAAACAATTCCATTTGTCCGATATCGGTTACATTGGTTTACAAAAGACAGGGCGACATTTAGATATTGCTGTGACTGCAGCACGTGGTTGGACGGTTAGCCAAGATGCAAAGGTAAATATTGATTTCAAGCGTTGTCTGTGATTTATAATGGTGATATTTGAATGCCAGGTACGAGGTTTGAATTTGAGTTCTGAGTATGCGCAGGACAGCACCTGAACTTGAATTGCCCCAAGCCTCTCTGCTTGTTAGTGTGATAACTGTGTAATAGAGCGAATGAATACCCTTTAACAAACTGTCACCTTTATGGTGGGTTGATCAAATTAAACATTTTGAAATAAACGTCAACAGACTGTCACTTATAGTGGGGGTGATTGGCGAGCCAGTATTTCCTGCGAACGACCGAGCAGAGTAACAGTGTATACCAAGCGACAAATGGGCAAGTCTACTCAGCACTTCAACGTCGTGACTAGAATATTGTGAACGGACGATTGGGGGCGCCATTTTAAAAAGATACTCCATTCTTTTTTCTAGACGGTTACACGTGAGTCTTTGATGTCACTGGGGGCAGCGGGCGGCTGCCAAGCTGGTTTCTATTACTGTCGAAAGGTTGCTGACACCAAGTCGCTTACTCCACGTTCAACAAGCTTTAAGGTTCATTTACACCAATTACGGACGAACAACCGGCTGGCCTTGCGCTGTGACGGGCAAACTGACATAAAACAGGTGGGAATTAAGTGATTATTCGAAGTCATCGACTAATAACTTACAGATATGATGTTGTTTATTTATGCAGGTGTGTTGAAGCTTATGATGTTAAACAACCCATAAAAACAAATAACAAACAACCAAACAAACAAACAAACAAAACATATATTTCAACCTTTGCTACCTACCACTCTCTGGTATAAGAGTCAAGATGACAGAGGTTCAATCCGTCAGTGCTTTGACGCTTAGGCCATTGTTAAGGACGATTAAGTACATGTGTGGAGTAGTTATCTAAATTTATGTGTAAAATTCTCCGGAGAGCGTTTTCTTACAGACGACACACACTTGTCTCTGATTATGATGTGTTATAGCGCTCACATTGCATTTGGCTATTTGAATCAATGACGTTTCCCAGTCTTGACTCTGTTCACCTCTCAAGAGTCCCTCGGTATATCGTTTAGAATACATTTGTGTGTACGGTTTGTTTGACTCTTTATTATATGATCGCGTCAGTAATGTGGTTTTAATTTAATATGATAATATCGTTCATTCAATTGTCGAGGATGTCTTTTTGTTGCTTTCTAGTCCAGAGTCTGTGTAAAATGAAACCTTGCCAATACATTATGAAAACGTTCAGAGATCCGTGTCGCCTTTTATTGGTTTTCTAACGAAAATATATTTTCCTTTGTACTACAGAACGAATTTTCTACAGGAGGAGCGAGTCTTTTCAAGTCCCGTCCTGCTAAAGGTAAAGTCATAGAGGGTACTTGCGGAAGGCCAGTATTGACAAGCAAAATCATGGACGCCTTATCCAAGGGAATGGACAGGCAGAGCGATATGATCGTCATGGTAGAAGGAAAGGCCAAGTGCATGGACTACAGGTACCTGGCCAGGGAACTGTCCTTTAACGTCAGTGTGAACAAGTATTGGGATGAATTGTCACTATCGCCGAGGAGGAGTCCGTCGGCAGCACGAGCGCGTGGACGAAGAAGAAAACTTGGTAATTATATGAGTGGTTCGGAGACCGTACGAAATCTGAGAAGCTTGTCCGCTGACAGTTCATTGAGGTCAAATTATCGTAAAAGGATCGGAGAGAGACTGCGGGCGAGTAGCGTCTTCAGTTCTGCGAGTGTCTGTACACCTGAAAGCACAACGTACTCTGAGGGCTTGTTTGCAAGCGACGGCTGCCGCGTCAGTTTTTACAACCGACAGAACTCCGGCAAAAGACGGACGCACAGCGCCGCCAGGGGCGAAAATTCTGTGCGACATCGGTACTACCCGAGTATCAAAAATGTTTACACTTACAGCATCGGCACGGTGAATGGTGAAGTCAGCGGGAAAGCCCATGGAGTATGGGTAGGCAGGGAAGCGGGTGCCGTTCAGGACCCTAATCACCGAGAGCATGGTCGAATGAGTAGCGGTCGGGTCAATAGCGGCAAAAGTAACAGTTTTCCGCTCGATAACTTGGTTACGAATAGATCGGTCGACAGTTCCAGGAGCATCAGCTGCGAATTAAGATACCCAAGCCAAAACAATATAAGAGCATACATTGAAAAGACTCCGAGGGATGAAGAACGACATGTTTATATCAAGATGGTGAAACGACAAAATGACGGCAATAATGAAGATGATATAAATTCTGAAGAGGACTGCCAAGAAGATGATGAAGAAGAAGAAAGAGAAGTAACAAATAGGCTAAAGCAAGTCAAAGAGAGACAAACCACTCCTCGATGGAAAAACCCAACGAGGAGATTATTAAACATCTACATCAGTGAAGGTCTCCAGTCTGAAAAGTGCAGAGCGGAAATCGCCGAAGCCCTCTGGCAAAAAATGGCTGATATCGGCAACACGCACGCGCAAAATATTCTCTATCCGAGCACTACTCTTCAGCTGGAGCAGGTGCCCAAAGTGGCCAACGTCATCTCTCGTGTATGGCCGTCGGTGGCGCGTCACCTTGGCTCGGATGAAGATGAGATTGCCACCTTGAGTGACAAGGCAAAGATTGAGGGTTGGAACAGGCGAACAACCGCGGAGGTATACCTACACGGATGGCTGACATCGATGAGCGAACGGGAAGCTCGTCCAGCGTTGGTTGATTTTCTGTCGGCTGTCAGCAAAACTGAGACGGGGGCCGCTAAAATTCTTAGAGAATTGCTTTAAATTCGGCAGACCGCTTAATTCTAGTAGACTTGATGAAATTGACGAGGGGGAAGGAATAGATGAGAGGAGCATAAAGTGATGAGGAGATTAGTGAAGCAACAAGCTATCATATGGTGAATTATAATGAAATCAACGCATAGGAAGATAACATTTTAATAGCCTTCACTTATAGGAATGAATAGGATGTTGCATGTTCATTTGTTATCATCTTTGGTCCATGACACAAAAGTTATCTTACAATTCTTTCGACTTGTCCTCTATAAGTACTCTTAAGAAGAAAGCTCACGTTATATTGCTTCCAGTGTTGCCAAAACTTCACACCGATTGCACTGCACAAGACTAAAGTAATCTAAGAATCTAAAATACTGAATTTTGAGTCGTTTCTTACGTTCCGGTTAATTGTTTCCGTAGTGAAAATAAAACATTGCTTTTAAAGTGTGGTGTTATTTGATTAATTAACTTTACCAAAACTGGTTCCCCGTTGAGGAGAATAACTTTAGTGTTTGATTTTGAAAGTCTCATCTCTGACGCGTTGTTTTGATGCCATGGTTTAAAAACATCGTGTTCCAGAGAATACCGGAAACCAGGACTCACATAATTCATTTATATATTTTATGGCAAAAATCGTTACTTGTACATATTAACGAAGTAAGTGTGTAATAGTGTTCTTATATGCACTTTCAAATATTGGCTTATCTACATGATGCATTTTAGATTGTTGGCAGAAAGCACACCATTGTGAATAACGTATTGTGATTTATTAATTTCATGTTATATATAATTCAAAAGTTTGCGATGATTTTATCTCATCTGTCTCACGGTAAATCTATCAATGGCAATCCCCAGCCGATTCAAACAAAGGCTGTCATTTAATGCCTGCGGTTGTACCACTTTTATATATTATCGATGTGATCCAAGTTGAGTTGATGTGCTTTTATTTCGTTCTCTGGTTTCTGTTTGCAAATAAACTATTATAAACCGTCATGAATACCAAATATCTTTTCTAGCTAGAGTTACTTTCAAATACTTCTTGTCCTACAAGCATGTATTTCTGCGCGTGTTACTGTTACAAAACGATGACACATTACATTATAAAGGATGGATTTTGAGAGAGAGAGAGAGAGAGAGAGAGAGAGAGAGAGAGAGAGAGAGAGAGAGAGAGAGGTCACCTGATTCGTTACTGTCTATAACGGGACGAAATATTAAGCAGGAAGGTTAGATATTAATGAATCTATAGTGCCAGGAACTTGCCTTTAATAAATACTATGTGGCAGTGCACTGTATCATTCATATGTTGATCCATCTATTTTTATAAAAATATGTCAATGGACAACTGCATATTTGCAAGAAGGCCTCCCAATCAATCAAATAACCTGTACAGTTCACATTCACATGTTTAACATTTACTGAACATCAAGGCGATATCTCAATTGTTCGAAACATTAACATTCCAAGCCTTCGACTGAGTTGACTAAGGGAATATCTCTACTCACCATTAAAGGTTGTGCATGTAACCCAAGAGAGAGTATGGCAAATTAATGTATGCAGTGAACAGCTGGGATGTCATTCGAGGACAACTTCACTGTTTGATATTCAGGTCGTACATCCAGCATGCTCACGAAGCATGGGTTGCGTGTTTAAGCTTCACTTGAGAGAAAGCCAGATAAGTAATTCCCCTTGCATATTACAAATGGACTACGCATGGACTACAAAATAAATTCTAACACTCTAATAGCCCCTCTGGGATGTTGACCTCATTCTGGGCGATTTAGATAATGGCCTGTTTATGACATCATTGTGGCACCTGCACTTTTCGAACCTAGATTATATATATATCTGGCAATATGTCATTAATTTTGGAAAGTATTTGTTTGCAAAAAATAATATCGGCTGTTGTCAGTAGCAAAGTATAACATCTTGCAGCTTGCCGTGTACGTGCAGCCTGGGAAATTGATGCCGTCTAACATTAATGATGTTACAAACCTGTACAGCTTTGGCGCGCAGACGATATGCAAATAAGCCGGGGGAAATTGTTCCTTGTATTTTTGGCAAAGCTGCAGAGGCGGCAAGCTAATTTTAATTTTCTATACGAACAAGCAAATTTCCCACTAGTTACATTGTTACTGTTGTCTCAATTTTACAAAATGTTCGCAATAAAAGAGGCATTATTGTTGACGGAATAAATTCTGAACATTTCCACAGACTAAGGCAAACAAAAACACTGCTAAAAGATGCACATCAAAATGCCCTCAATTTTCAGCAACTTCAAAAAAATAAATACAAATAAAACATTAACAAATAATAATCAAAAATCAAAAATTGGCTAAAGTAGAAATGGCAATTTAGAAAACAATTTAATTATTCTTCTGACCTAAATAAAAAAAAAATCTACGATTACAGGAAACACAGGAGGGGATGGGGGTTTCATTTTCCGAGTCAAGAGGATTCCGTGAACTTTAGAAAAATGACACATCATTATTTTATTGTCCTATTTAAAGTCGCGAATTATTTTCTGATAAAATTATTTAAGAAGCCACCTGATGTGTTTGCACTTGTCATTGTCGATGCTAGTGCATAACGTTGTGATGAATCGACTGAATATCAATGTAGTGTGGATTTTTCCTATGACAGGACAAAATTAACTCTGTTACCGATCCGTTTCGACGGTTTGTTTATGTGTTGACAGGCAAATTTGATACTTGCGTCAATGATCGATCGATTTCAATAAGTTATTGGATTTCACTGTCTACGGTGAATGAAATGTCAATCAACGCTGGTCAGGATATTAAAGTTTGTCATTATTCCGTTGATCCGATGGCAATGACGTGACATTGCTTATATGGTCGAATTCGACAATCACACATTGATCTGCACACATACATGTGTGCACGTACATTAGGGTTGGCTAATTGCTCGTAATATGCATGGCTTTATTCAAGTATAAATGATGTTCTAGATCGAAGATATCAATCTCTTAATGGGAAAGGTGATGATGGGGGTGTTTGTGATGATAAGGCCAAATGAACAAAAGATGTACTATATTCCCTTTAACTTGGCCTTGAAACTCATGTAGGTCGTTTGTAGACTATTTGACGCCTTTGCTCGCTGCAACTCCAGGGAAACAGAAACAAATGTTTGTGAAAAGGAATTTTATAAAGCGATCTAGAACCGAGGCATACGGTGTTTGAGACTGTCTACGGGAAGCACAAATGTCCTTTAGGTGGCTTTATGATTATACTGACAATTAGGATGATCGTTAAGTTTTATGAAAACATCAGAATTGGAGTTACTATAAACTATGCCATCGCAGAACTTAAATTCACTGGAAAGAAAGCGCATTAGAAAATCTGGGAAATCGCGCCGTATGTGAGACACTGACATTTCTCGATAATACGTCAGCGCTCGACGTCATGAAATGAAACATGGTCGACAGACGCCGCCGCTTAGAAAAAGATGTGAAATTGTGAAGCGCAAGTGCGGGAAGAGAAGGTGTCAGCGGCGGTAGTACAACAGTATTTTGGTAAGGATTGGTAAATTATGTGAGATATGTTATAAAACAAGCGCGCGAAACAAACATGTTACTGTGGTAGATCTGCAATTGGCGCCTCAAATACGACGCTTGACAATGTGGCGTTGCGCACAACAAAACGTATTCTGCTCAAAATCACTTTTGCTTCAAAGAGTCATGAAATTTTAATTAATTAATTAACCCAAGATTCAAATATTGGTGAGGTTCATCTTTTAGCTTGACGACGCGAGCACTAGTTAGTTGGGAGAGAAAGAAATGTAAATTCGTGCAAATTGTTTTGCAAGTCAGCCGATTTCCTGGCTTCCCTTTTCTCCCGTTTTCAACATTTCAAAAAACAAAAAGGAATTAAATATTAATCCTGTCTGGTTTGGCCGGATAGTGTAGCATCATCATCATTTCCTTGTCAGGAATCTTGTCTACCCGAGAACGCAAACCTTCTGTAAGGTGTAAGATGTCGATAATACAACGTATATTCTACTACAAATTGGGCTGGAGGCCCATGAATATCAATTAAAGACACCACATTGAGTGGTTCTCTTTCAACATCCACTTCTCGATTCAAATACAAAGACGAATCAGAAGAATCATTTCAAGATCACGTGATTGAAGTCAAGGATTCGGAAATTATCGGTGAATCTTAAAGCCGTGGATTTCCCTTTCATTTTATTACATCGCTAGCAAAACAATTCCGTGCCTAGCCTACATAACATGGTGATCGGTGGAATTTTGTACGACATTTTACTATCATATCCGGAACAGTTTCCCTAGTCTTTTCAAATACATAAATAATTCACCGTATGTACAACAAAGAAAAAAGCTCAATTTTTTTTATTTTAGCATCACATCCATATTATCTCTTTTGATGCGACACTGAGATGCTGCATTCAAACCTACCTGTCAAGGTTAGGTAATACTGTACCTGTCAAGGTTACACACAGGCATTGTCAAAAGCAAAAGCTGCTCATTGTACGTCTTTCATTGACTTCGGGGAAGGACAGACTGCATCCATGTCAGAAGTGTGAATTTGAATAGGTAAGTCATTTTGACCTGGCATCTGCTTATGGCTTCGGAGGAAATCAATATTACATGCTTTTATGAGAAATATTTCATCCATGCGGAATATCTCTCTAAAGATAAGATAATAAATAAGTAGATATAATGAATGCACAAAAGAAAAAATTACTAGTATGTAAAAGAATAATGAAAGCCTTCGCTGGCGAGGCGTATGTGTATCTCATTGCTTCACAAGTTGACAAGATTCTTCTAGTGTTCGGTCTGTAGTAAAGAAACAGAGAAAAACGCACCGTTTTGTCATGTATCTTGTGTAGCCTTATCAACTCAAACACTATACTGACACGTTTAGACGGTTTTGCAGTAATGCTAACAGTTAAAGCTCGAAAATTGTCACAATAAAAGAGCATGATATTACAAAATCTCAATTGTAAAGGACCGTCTTTGTATTGTTCTTCCTGTTTGACCTTAAATTGTGGAATATAAGGTTTAAACATAAATAAGTGAACTTCATTAAAATCCAGACGTCACCTATCTCTCTATCAAGTCATTTGACATGTGTCTAATATTCTTCTTTTCCTCATGTCCGATTTACTTCTAATGGCATTCTTGACGATTTAAAACAGAAATAGTCGATGTCACCGCTTCAAGCACGGACAATGTTTTATACGGAGCCTCGTACGGCGGCATAATTCTTATTTCCTTCTACCGTCATTTATAGTACGTCAAAGGTCAATGTCAACTGTGTAGTGCACAAACGCTGCATATATTAGCTTCGAGATAATAATCTTGCTCATATTATACTAATTAACTAATTACTAATAACTTTTAAAAGGCTGAACAATATGACAGATTATTGCACGGGAAGGCCGCCAGTGGCTCACTTAGATAAAAGGTTACAGGAGCAATAAAACGATTTTAAAATAATAATGAACTGACTTTCAAAGAACTTTGTCTGAAACGTGGTTCGTGGACATCTCTCCTATTTACTGGGAAAAAATGTTATTTGGCATTTCTGCCATCGCTTCATTTGAAATATGTGTGTAAGAGTGACGTCTGGTATTACAGAGTCATAAAGGGGGATATTTGTAATTTAATGTTAATACCTGGTGATAGATGTCCTCGTTTTGTGACTTTCCAAATGAGATCTAGAATAAATGCGTTGACCTCACATCATTGATGTCAAGTTATTTCTAATGCCCGATTAACTAACTTCAGAATGAAATAAATTACCATATGCACGATTCATTGCAGTCAATCATCCCAGAACTGTGAGAGAAACATTCTATTCATATTCAATCGTCTGTGAAATGAATGGTGGACCGACAGCTATGAAAATTTCAATTCAGTTTCAAATGTTACATGAATGTGTAAATCAGTCAAACGGAAACATGGAACGCATGTATTCTTCGAGTGATTCATCGAACACCCTAAGGCTTCAAGACATTGGCATCGGCACGAAAGCTGGTACCCCATGGAAGCTCGCTATCGCTGCCTGCGAGATGGCGGGAAATGATCGCTCAAAGTTCGTTAGAATATGTAACATGGCACCTCTTAATCTTCAGAACATCAGCGCTCGTTTTATGAAAAAAACTCAACTGTAACAAGAGATGACAGTGATCGGAGATCATGTAAGCTGATATACGCAGATGCAGAAAGCATGCAAGCAACAGCAGCGCACGTGGAGAATTGCAATTAATTACAATATTATATGTAGAGAAATTTGACCAAAGATGGATAAAAAACACGTGACAGAACCAGTAAGACCGCTGGTGCCTGCATTTTGTTCATACTTGGCCACTTAATATTTATGAATCTATGCAAATATTCTTGATACATCACTGACGTGCTCTAGACACTGTTTATTCATGAGTTTCGTCGAAACGGGTACGTCCCAGGACAAATTTAAAGCCATCAAAGATTTTTTTGTAGAAAACAGTCGAAATCACCTCTCGGATGCAATGTTCTCAGTTGAATGGTTTGTCACACCGTGGATTCATTGGTATACATCAATATACATGTATGGTGCTCGATGTCTTTTTTGTTTTTTGTTTTCACGATGATAGAAAACTTAATCGTTTCATCCTACGGCAACACGTTAGGTAATTGTGTGCAGTGTCTGCAAGATGCCTCGGTCCACAGTCCTAGAGGGACTGTGCTGAGTTTATGCTTATAACCTTCCTGTATATTCATGTGAAGACTTAGGGGGTTTGCGCATCACACCACATTTTATTACAAACTGAGGGGTTTCCTCGCAGGTTGCCTGTGTCTATTTTAATACTGCCGTCGCCGCTGTTAGCATTGACTTATTAACGGTTGGAAGAGGAGCAGTCTGGGTGGTCAAAGATCTGGTAACTGTGAGTATGCCTGTGACGCTTTTGTGCTGTCCGTTAGTTCTCGTGTTACCTAAGTGTTTTAACATGAGACCTAAATGCCGATCTTCCTAGGAACGCGCGATGTCATCCTTACCATTGCGGTAAACCGTACATATTGCTTGCGCCAAAAATGCGACCTTTGCATTCGTATTTCCCGTCGCCATTGCGAATTTATGATTAAAAATAAAATATTCAAGGATGGGCCGCTCCATTCCTTAGGCTTAGATGATTTGACGGGCTGTTTTAGATATTGTTGACATCGATGAAAAAGGCGAGTTTGTGAACGGTAAACATCGGTGAGCTAGAATTAGCACCCGATGGTGATTTCCCGTCGACTAATAAAGTTACAAGTAATTCTGCCTGGCACATTTCAATAGAGTGAAATTGGAACTCGGAGGCTTCATGACAAAGTAATCCGTACTTTGCGTTTTGTGGTAATTTCTTCTAATGCTATCGTTTTTGCAAAAACGTGTTGCTTGCAGCGTGAAATTGTGTGACCCCCTTGCATGATTGAAACGACACATTCCATTCATTTGGCAGGTAGGACAGGTTCGTTCGTGTTGCGCACCATACCATTAAGGCTATGAAAGGGGTGTAAAAAAAACAACAATGAACAATATACACTGGATATTGATACTTTCGTTTGCATGGTGAGTATTAATATCAATCATCTTTTGTCATTTTGACTTTTAAAAGCTCACTTTACACCATCTGTAACACACATTGTATCTCTGATTCTGGCTTTATCGCTTATTAGCATCCTGGTAATAAAAAATAAGGAACGGCCCAATGGGCGATCCTCTTTTGTAACCATCAATATCCCACAGTGAAATGGTCACACGCTGATGCGAATTTAGCAGACGTGTGGCATGCTCAGACACGGCAAAGCGACTGCTCCTAGTGTGATTAATCGGCAATTTAATTACAATCGTCAGTTTATTTCTTACAACGTGAATGGCACTGTGTTGAAAGAGGAGTTCCACTTCAACCTGGCCGCGCGTAGTACGGTAGCGCGTTTATTGCTGAGTTGCCACGCTGTTCGGGAGAAAATGGAGCCACACCGTACCCTTCAACCCGGGCAGCATTGTGGCGAACAGTTTTCAACGTATTAAGAATGAATGAAATAGGCGTGAACCGATACTGACTCGAAGTATGCTGAAGGATGACGGCTATATAAACTGAGGCAAATTGTAAATAACTTTCAATGATTCCGTTCAATGACTCATGAGTACCAACGTTACGAGCGAGAAGAGTGCAGCACTCCGCATTCTATAAACCTTGCAACATTAAGACAAACAAATTGCAACGTTGGTAATGAGAAAGAAGTGAACCGATACTGAAGTACAACGCTTACAGGCAAGCCTTGCCACTTCGATGCCTGATATGCATGTTTTTTTACACACTCTAAACGTTTTCATATCATTAACAGGAAGGAACCTAAGGCATCGTAGTGGCAGGGCTTGCCTGTAAGCGCAGTATGTTGAAGCAAGATATATCGAGCAATTAGAAGTGTAAACAAAATGATCCCGTCCGCCTTTCAGACAGCCGCGAATACCTACCGCGCCAATTAGGCATCATTGTGCAAGGGTTTGATTGATGTTACTGCAAGGATGCGGTGTCCTGAAGTAAACCAACAGAACATCAACTGCCCCAAGCCGAATGATATCACGTGACACGATGTACATTACGTGGCACAATGTGACATTATATGATGTGATGTGATGCCATAAGTTGTCGTTGTTGTTTATTAGAGTCATGTCGGGTTGGGCGTTTTACGGGCAACATGTCACATGTATACCGGCGTTGACAAGTGGAAATCTCTAGATGCTGAGATGAAAACTAATTTGCAACATTGAACAACGCCATAATTAATCAATTATTGTATTCTGAGAGTTTACTCTAAGGAATGGAAATCTGCACAGTTTCTGTCAAATAACGAGAGGTTAAACGATGGGTCATGACCGTGAACGTTTTTATATATTAGAGCGTTAATAACTAATTAAGTAAATTACGTTCTCCCTAAGATTTTTCTTTTTATTTATTTATTTGTGTGTTTATTTGATATGAACGACATCCTGGCCCAATAGAAGATCGCCGCTTTATGCACCATTGACCCGGGTTTCTATTCAGTATGAGTGGTGCGCCAAAAGTCAGACGTAAACACTGTATTTTAATCTGGCTTCTTGACCTTCAGCGTTAGCTGTAAATGTGGTTAGTATTTTATTTTTCAAAGTGGCCGGGCATTTACTCAGTAAGAAAATTTACATGAAAATAAACATACTCAGAGAGCTGTATTCATCCATGCGCACTGACCTAGATCCTAGCTCGCAAAAGACTTTCTGAACAAACGGTACCCAGGTGGATTCGAACACCGACTTTCATCTTAATTGCGCCGATATCAACACTGTCAGTCGTAAACGAAGACAAAATTAAGCCCAATAGTCCAATCAATTCCATCTACTGTCGCCATCCCACTCCCACAATTTTAGTTCTCACGACCTTTCTGACTCCAAGATCATGCCCCTGGGGGGAGATGCATATAATCAATTAAGTTAATGTCTGCGGTACACGGGTCAAAAGCTTCGACCCAGTCATCGTGATCTCAATGTGCGAGGGCATTACTGCTTATGAAGTATGGACTCCGAGGCATAGTTCATTGCCCTCGCAGAAGAGAAATACCTCACAATGTGATGAGTTGAATATAAAACACCAAGTTCTCATCTTCAACGAGAAAGTGTATGCATGTGCCAAAGCTAAGGGAGCGTTCAGTTCTTATCGCCGGGGTTGGCCCGGCAAATTCTTCCTGCGCACCGGTCAAAATAAATGAAGCCCCCTACCCATTGCACCAAAAAATTGATAACCCCTTTGAAGATGACAAAAACTTCATGACCCCCCGATCGCTTGATTAAAGCTGCACACACAAACACCTCTGGGGGCATGATAGAATCCAAAAAAAGATTCTCAGATTTTTTCAAATGACCTCCCTTACAAACTCACAAGTTGTTAATGTTCGAATTTCCCCTTCCGACTTGCTATAATTTTTAAATTACCCCTCAAAGGGATTGGACAGAAATTACAGGTGGATCTCATTACATTTTTGCGCAAGCATATATCTACAAAATTTTGATATTTGGATTTAATTGATAATCAGCTGTTGACAATGTTGATTTACTATACATACTAGTCTATGATAAAACTATGTAATACTTTTAACAATACAAAACTATATCTATGTACCATTTATAGATATTTGATAATTGACCTAATTGTACTTATCGATAATTGGAATAGGGTTGTTAAAACTTGTATGTGGACAAAAATTTGCTGTTGACTTTAGAATTTCACAATCAATGTCAATCCACTATACATGGCAGTCTATGATAAAATTGTGAATATATTTTTTTCAAATGAAAAAGTTGCTATACTTGTGCATATACAGATGTTCAATGTTTAACATAATTTTACTTGATTAGAATGTTATATATACAAGAACTTTGATTTTGGAATTTCACTGAAAATGTTCATCCACTATATAAGGGAGTCTATGAGGAAACTATGAACAATTTTTTTCCAATACAAAAATAGATAAACCAGTGTATTTATGTACTCTCTATTATTAATATTGATGTACTTGATTAGACTAGGGTGGTAACAAATGGATTTGTTCGCCAGAAATTGGATTTTGGAATTTCACCGAAATGTAGATTCACTGTACAGGGGAGTCTATGAGGAAACTATGACCAATTCAAAACAATCTAAATCTGTGTATTTATAGACGTTTGGCAATTCATTTTAAAATATAGTTAGACTAGGATGGTTAAAGGTTGATATGTGTGCAAGACATCGGATTTTGGAATTTCACCGAAGTGTTGATTCACTATTCATTGGAGTCTATGAGAAAACTATGAATAATTTTTCGATGCTAAGCTAAATTAATTTGTGGTTTTATAGGTGTTTGGTAATTGATACAAATGTACTTGATTCAAATTGGGTATTTGAAAATTCAGATGTTGACAACAAGTGTAATGATATTGGAATTTCAACAAAAAGTATAATTTTACTTTTCATGGTACTATTAGTCTACAGGTAATTGTTAAATCATTTCCCTGGCAAAACTTGCTATATCTCTAATACGTAAGTTAGAGAAATTGTTCATTGCCCTCAGTGAGCTTGATTTACAATAAGACTAGCCTCAGAGTTGCCAAGTCAAGATGTTCATGTGACAGATAATTATACTTTTGTTCAGATTTAGTTAACTGATTTCAGAGAATGAAATCATGCAGCGAATCATTTTCATCTCCCAGAATATTTTTGAACACTGAAACTGCTTTTTGACGGGACGGATACTTATGAAAATTAAGTACCCCCCCCCCTCTGAGCTGTTTGAAAATTCATGACCCCCTTTGCAGTTTTCAAATTTAAGGTGACCCCCGTGGATTTTGCCGGCCCATATCCAGGCCGTAATAACTGAACGCTTCCTTAATATTTTGATTTTATTTTATTTTTGGGAACATTTGACAAAAATGATATGCACGGTCAAAGACGATAACCTGGGATAATTTGTATGATAGAAATGGAATGAAAAAACAGCATGACGTAGAAAGAGATGTCGTTTTCCTGACTGCGAGAACCTTTCCAATGTCATGAATATGCATCAGGGCCTCGAAAACCAACGACTGATTAAATTGAAAGTGAGTGCAGTAACCTCTTGCATGGGTATATCAGATGAGGAACCCTTACCAACAAGTTGAAAGGACGTAATTTCCATAGCCAATCGACAGAATTGTGTTCGCAACGATAATTGTTCTCTGACACAACTACCATAGCTACTTGGAAGTGATATGAATATTTATGCATTACCTAAGACAAAGAACCCAGGACACATGCACTTTTCTCCAATCAGAAGTATGGCAATTCGTCTCCGTCCCTGAAAATTATCCCAGATACCAGACGTATGCTTTGTCCTTTGCGATCATGTCAATGATTGTGTGATGTAAAGTCTTGCTGATTGTGGTTTGTGCAAACATATGCTTTTCAGAAATTGAATATCTAAACTTTAACAATTTACATGGAGGTACCATGTATGCTCTTATACAGCAACACGTGAAAAAGGTGTTCAGTATTCATTGTGTCTGTGTGGATACTTTGTACAATGAATTTCCTAACAATTATTTTATTCAATTTCGCATATGGCCAGGCTTATATATCAAATATTGTGCTCATAAAATGCAAATATGTATGGTTGCTGAGATAATGCAAAATGATGATACTGATCATCTGTGCTGTTAACCTAAATGACAACTGGGTTTGCATGGCGGTACGTAACCGAACGAAGTCAGGTAAAGGGTACAGTATGCAGTCACCACAGAGCCGGGCGTGAGAGAAGCCATTGCATCGTACAGGATGGATATATCTCAAACATCATGCATGATGAATAATACACTAAATAGCCAAAAAATTACATGTATAGACGAGCGTTTGCATGGCCAGGGTAGACTAGTGAAGCTGTGTTTGTAAACATCTTTACATTGGAATGGAATTCTGGTTGGGTATGTCATACTGTATGACGGCTTCAAAGGTAGTTTGAAAACACGTGTCACCATGATATAAGATTCCGTCAAATATATAAAGACGTTATCCGTAAGCTGTCCCGTCATATCTACGACATATTGCCCGTTATCGATTGAGTACCGTGACAGCGGTTACACTATGATAACTTGTGCAAG
Source organism: Ptychodera flava (assembly GCA_001465055.1). Classification (NCBI taxonomy): domain Eukaryota; kingdom Metazoa; phylum Hemichordata; class Enteropneusta; family Ptychoderidae; genus Ptychodera; species Ptychodera flava. The sequence continues at coordinate 32,505 of LD344341.1, read as the reverse complement.
TGCTTTTGTTGTCCCTTTTTTCTAAAATTGACAAGAAACATGCTACCCTGCACCTGGCTACCACTCAATCCACAACTAAAGGTTAAGCCTTGAGAACGCTTGCAAAAGACAAATGGCGACAGAAAAATTATCTTGTTTTCACGGAAGAAAACTATGCGTTTCCACTCTTCATGGCATGTGCATGTAAATACACAAAGGGTCATTCTGATGACGTATGAACGTCACGTATTTTCTGGTGCGTGCTTCATGATACGCAGTAAAGCTATTAATGGGATCCAATTGTTTATATGGAGCATTCTACAAAAAAGCATGGGCATACCGTACAAAGCAAAGATCATTTTACCAGGCCTCCGTGCAAATAGTCTCATCTCGGATGCTATAAATATACAATAACAAACGGTAGTGATGTGTGTTGCACTGCTAATATAATTGCATCCAAGTTAGCTTTTGGACAACTATTGTCTGTCTTTTGCACCGATGAGCCCAACTCATATATTAATTACCGCTATGTAGCATAATAATGCCAAATTTAACAGTATATTCACAAACTATAATCGATCTAAAAGTAAAAAGGCAGTCTCGATTGTCAAAATCGGACATTTATGCGTGTAATGAGTTGGTCACAGCTTTCTGAACCATGTGGAATCCGAAAATAAATACCCTGTTTTTGATTTGCTCTGAAAGTGAGCCGTATATAAAAAAGCGATCATAAATAGACTGAAGAAGAAAAGGATACAACGCCATACGGCTGCACTTTTCTCCCGGTAATGGTCGGACACTCTCACTACAGATAAATGTTAAACTGATAAAAGTAGAAAAAGAATAGGGAATTATCGCTATCAAGTCGGATTATCATGTTGTTTGTTAATCGCCTCAGGCAAAACGAGTCGTGGAGGTCTACAACCATCTGTCCAAGCTTGTTGTGACGCTCTGCCAACAAGCAGAAGCATTAATATTCATCTTGCTACCCAGGTCACATCTAGCTGAAGTCAAGCTGAAGCATTTTAAGGTAGGAAGCGCCTCGGGGACGCCATAGTCGGACTCTGAAACTTTCACATTATTCATTAGGTCTACCACATGTTTGGGTTCATTTTGAAACATGAAGAAAATAAGTCTTTTCTCCGGTTTAGTTTTGTGAAAATCTGGAATTTTATTTTCCTCAATTGACATAACGCAGGGATGACGCCTATCATTGAGAATTTCATATATCGGAAAATGTTGGGTAATTTGCTTCTATGCAGCCGAAATTTTCATGGACACCCCGGTTTTTAATCTTAATTTTGAAACAGAATGGTTGTAAGTTTGCTAGAGGGACATATAGCAAAACTTTCAATTTTCGAGGGGTAAGCTACCTGAATGAAACATGTCATTTTACATATAAATAGAAGCTAACAAATGATGGAATTATCATCAGCCTTTTCCAAGGGTGTTTTGACTGTTCTATCTAATACCCTGGCTAACATCGATATTCCCACTCTCACATAGAATTTGTCAACATATAAATGACCTAATATTTGCAATTTTTTGCGTGTGAATAGCGCCTAATAAAAGTCTCCTAACGCTTGTAGTTTCCTTTCTTATCATACAGATATTGATCATATCCAAAGTATTTTAATAAATATTGTATTTTTAAGGCAACATAGTTTGCAAGTCGACCCTTAATTTTTGTTGTTGAATTTTAGAGGAAATTGTTGAAAGTTGCATTGAGGGTACATTTAGCAAAAGTTCATCTTTTAATTTTGAGGCACGCAATACTTTGGTATGAGATGTAGTACCCTGCAAGAAGACTTATTGAGATAAACTTGCGTAGAAGCCAGAGAATTTCAAGTAGTGTCAAAGTTCGAGAACCTTATGTGTTAGCTAGCTTGATTAACTTTCAATCTCTCGGGAAATCGTCTTTTCAGCTGTTTTTCATCTCGGCTGAAATTACCAGAGAGGATTTGAGTGGTTTTCCCTCCTCACTTGTCGTCAAGTTTGACGGTCTGAGCGATGCATGCGTATATTGTTACTGACATTCATCGCTGTTGTGACAATGGCGGATATTTCAGGTGTCAACTGCTATTAATTAGCAAAAAGATCAACCTGCCACTTTAGTCAAGATTGCAAAATACATTTGGTTTAAGAGGGATAATGCTCAGTAGACTTGCTTGAATAAAACTTAGCAGCGCAAAATATTATTTGAAAAATCAATGGCAGGCGCCTGACACCTCTTTGTTCATTTCATCAATTACTTTCATTAATATTTACAAGGAGTTGAGCTACAGGTAGTACGGGGGCAAGCTGTTTTCCATCTATACACTGAGATCATTAACGAAATGGACAATATTGCTGGGGGTCACACTTTTGCAGATGACGAAAATATTAAAACCGTTCAAACTACAACAACCATACGGAAATTCAGCGTATACCAGTTACTTTCAGTCGACAGCCAACTTGTCATAAGGTGTCGCAGTGAGATAAAATAATTCAAGCTTTATTCAGCTCCACTCTCTGCTCCGCCGTGTCCTGGGGAGATGTTTCCAATCTTTGTTAAAGTCAACCATTAAAACTCAGTTTGCTGTGAGCGTTGATTTATTTCCATTTTTTGCGTCAGTTCTGCCTGTGCAGCACGATGTTTTTTTTTGCTTCTGCTCCTGCGATCCTGTCGAAATGTCTATGTTAATGATGTCGGTACAGCCCAGCTGTATCCCATGTGATAAATTTAGAATTTGATTTGGGTTCTGACTACGGGAATCATGTTAACAACTAATTTAAATACTGTAGACCATAGACTTTGTTTGCAGGCCTGATACTTTACGAAGTTGAGAATTCTACAGTGTGAAGAATACAACTTGTAACTCTCCCTTTAACGATTAATTCACTGGGTCCGTTATTATTGTCAATTTTAGTGTGTTTGTGACAGCCAGGTATTGTATAAAGCACGGTCTTTAGAAGCTACAATTTTTCCTGCCAAATAGCAAATCCCAGTAAATATTAGTTTTTAATATGGAGACACATCCGGGCGGGGAATGAAGTGCTCTTTACTTTATTGCATTTTCATTCTGTCCCGGCGTGTTCCTCAGATGTTAGGAATCTTGTTATGAATACTCCGTGGCATAAAACTTTTCAGTCTTAAAGCATTGCAAAACGATTGTCAGATGGACTTTTTATCACATGTCATTTTACCAAGCCATCGAATACTTATGTTATAATTTTTTCCATGCATCAATAACATACTGTAAGCAAATATTTGAGCCATAATCACTCCAAAGCTATCGGCATAAACATTTCTCAGTTACATACACTAAGGCAGTCTTTCTTTACCCTCACCTTTTGTATCATTTTAGTGATAAATGCCTCTCGAAATTTTTTTTCTCCCATTTGACTAATTTTTGTTGTCTAACGTACATGTACCGGAATGATGCTGGCTAATGTTATATTGAATTTAGCATTTCAAAGATTCAAAATCCTGCGTATTGATGATCATGGGCTGATTTGATTGACGAAAAAGTGTCTAATTTATTGATAAAACCAGTAAATATAGGGTAGACTGATCACATTCCAAAAGAATTCCTTTCATGTTCTATATATATATATATATATATATATATATATATATATATATATATATATATATATATATATATTCCGCAAACTGAATTATTGCATGACTGTATTTTCGATGATATACACCACATTCCAAAGAGGCGACAGCTGTCGCACGAGCTTTATGCAAAATTACAGCGTCTCCTGTACAGTTTGTTGAAGATATAATTAATCGACGCATATTTTATAGCATTTTCAAATTGAGGCTAATGTCCTCGTGGACAATAACAAGATATTAGACGAATTCCTAAAATTTTATGACCATGTGATTCTGATGCATCAAGTGTATTTTAAATTCGGTTTTTGGACGAATTAGAAATTTTGAATATGTTAGGAAACTTGTGTCACAGTGAGTTCAGCTAGCAAATCACTCTCTTGACGTTTGCCGCCATTTGATACACAACGTCTGGACAATCTGATAAATTCATGGTATGAAGACAGAGCAAAATCTAAAGCGACAGCTGCATTATGCGCAAATGGCCGACCATGCGTTAAACAAACATAAAACGGTCTCAAAAAGCGGAGAACGGTGAAGGAGTGTTAGATAGTTAGTTGTCAGATACTCGAATAAAGATCCTGCAGTGTTTTAACACCATGCAAGGCACTAAGGTGGATCTGCGCTGGCAACGGTGGAGAACATGAAAATTCGCTATGTTCGGACTCTTTGCATTTTTGATAAATTTAGATCCCTTTTTTCCATTTTCGTGATTAAAAAAAAGGAAGAAGATAAAAATAAAAAACAGTGAATTCATCATAACTACATGTAAATATATGTGTTGGTACTATTATCCGTGACCATTCATGTTGTTGTCATGAAAGGCCAATGCCAACCGGCCCTGGGCCCCTATTGTATTTGCTTACACTTTTCTTGCTTTCTTTCTTCTTTCCATCGTTTTTTTTCAGACAAGCTAGATCTGGAAAACTGCTTCACCTTCACTTCGTCTAACCTTACAAAATTATTAAGGTGTATGAGTAGTCGTGCACCTGTCTTTTTGATTTTTAATTAGTCACGTGAGCTGGCGGCAATGTCTTATTTTTCCAAACTTAAAAATAGATTCTACTTATGATGATAATGATTATTATTGTGTATACTTTCTAGTTTCCGGAAAGCAATTGGATCAGTCACGTGGTATAGCCTCCATATTGCCATTTGCGAAAACCTTGTACCATAACGATGAAATAATATCAAGAAATCTTCACTCTCCAAAACCTGCGCATCATTGGAGCTGAAATTTTACTCATGCCATCAATAGTGTATGTGCTTTCTACTTTGTGAAATGCATTTGGATCGGTCGCGTTGTGTGTCGGCCATATTGACATGTGTGGAAACCCGATTAAGAACTTCTTCAATATTAAATATCTTCTTCTCAATAATCAAAGACTCATTTATGTTGAAATTTTGCTCATATAATCATACACGTGAGTACTTTCAAGTGCACGATGGACATTTTGATTGGTTTCGTAGTTTGGCAGCTATATTTTGAATGGTGTAAAACCTAAGATAAACAAGAAATGATGCTAATAAAACCGTCTTCATCCGAACCAACAGACGCTCTAGGCTCAAACAAACGAATTCGGTACCAACACTTTTTGCTAAATCATTAAGCTATCTTCGCTATGGCTCATTTTAGCAACCATGGCAACGGCTTTGACCTCACCAATGCTACTTGCAGCTTTTAATTTTTCATTTGTTATCGATAAAACCAAAACCTAAGTGTTTTGGTCCGATACCAAGTGATGTCATTGGGTACTATGTCAACGATAGTGACATGATATCAACCATAGTGACATGATATAGTAAAAATAGGGCCGTCTGGCTCATGAACTATCCTGTTGTGTTAATCCTCTCGTGCTCATGTTGACGGACACGCTAACAGCTTGTTAAAGTTGCTGGTACGATGCCGTCTGTTGCAAGAAACAAACCATCGCGGCATATTCAGACTGCAGTAGCCTTTCCCATGGAATTCCTGTAAAATTCGCTTCATTCACACGCATGCATGTGGAATACATTTCAGAACGCGATGGTAAAATACTTGTCCACATCACATTCTTCACGATGGGTACATGACTGTCCTTCCTTCTTATGTTGTGAACTTGAACCCCGCGGCATGTTATTTCTGTCTGCGTTATCTTACACAGATCATATTAGTTATTCGTCTGATATTTGTGTTATATTAAATCAATTTGCAAACACATCATAAGGCAGGCATTCAATTGTGCAGTTACACCGTTCCATCCTGATCGTTTGACGCCGATGATTACGTTTTTATATGAAAAAAAGGCTATAGTCATGTTGTTCCTAACGACCTTAAAATTTAGAGGGAAAAATAAATGCTTTTCGCCATTGCCGTCCCGCTCGAGCGTATTCATATTTCTTCCTCGCAGCTTCCTATCATTTGTAGTTCCGATTCCCCTTTTCGGTGGCCTCTCCGCAATGCAAAAGCTGCCCAACGCAGATTCTTAGATATAATATACATTTAACTCCCAATCCGCAAACCCACGAAAACAGCGGCTGCCGCAAAATATCCCTTGCTGGTCCGTTGGTCATAGTTAGCAAATGCATAAGATTTTCCCCGCTGCTGATGTCGTCTGTTCCAATATTTCCCGCTCTTGATTATACGATAAAATATTGTCCGGTAGCACCCCTCCGCTAGGAGTCGCTTGAGGACATTTTTTTCACATAACGTTTAGTCAGCTGCGTAAAAAGAAGTATGTTTTTCGTGGGTTTGGCGAGAAAGACTATTGGTGCCAATTCCGTCTCTTCGACTTTGTGATTCGAAAGCTATATTGTATAATTATTAAAGTGGTGTTACCTTTCGGTGTTCCCGCTAGCTGTTTTATCATATCCGTGGGGAGCTTACTGGCTGAAAAATATGTTATGACAGTCACTAACCGCACTTCTAAATGTGTGTGTGAGGAATTACCCTTGTGTTAATAATTTCGGCGTTAACGATCTCTATTATCTCATCTAAAAATTTCGCAAAAAATTAGGTGTAATTATCTATGCTCGTAAAATGCGGGCGCAATGGTTATGAATTCGCCGTCGGCAAAATGTATTCAATAAAAAGTAATATAGAGCAAATTCAGCGAAAGGTGACTGATCTTATGGAACAGTAATAAAAGATACATTTAAGGGACAATGCATACTCGCTCAGATGGTTCCGCTGCTATAGTATTTGGCACTGTTTACTAGTGTGTGTTGAGTATTTCGCCGATTGACGTGGTCAGCATTTATATAAAAAGCGATCATGATTGATTCCAATGTAAACAATGAAAGCCACAGATGAAATTCTCGAGAACATATTGAATAAAGAATGAATGCTTACAAACTTTAAGTATAAACATTATTCAAATAATATACAATTCAGTATATCGTGACAAAAGAATGAAATATAAGGTAAACACTCGTCACTCAAGTTCTAAAAATGGATCTACTCGGAGCCTGTCGCCAATAGCCTGAGATAGGAGAGAATGAGTTCTATGAAACACGAATCTCGAGATCATCATTTGCAGTTCGAGTCATTGAAGCCAGCTCTTCATGTATCTATGAACACTCGTTTCCAAGTTTGTAATTACTAATATAGTTCTCCATTTATAACAGAAATTGCCACAATTTTAACATATATAAATAAAAATTCTCTCTGCCGCAGTGCTCGTTTTGTTATTATTTGTGTTTTCCTGTTTTGCTACTGTTTTTCCTGTTGCTATATTCTTGTTGCTACAACAATTCCTCCCTTTGGGACTGTGGCTCTAGTGTGATCACAAAGAGTGTCATTGAGTCACGGCCATTATTTGTGCTATTTGTGAGTCCATCAGCAACACGTCCCATGGTGATTTCGGCTTTGAAACAACCTCCGACTTTAACTAGCGCGGCGAATAATAACAATTTAAGAGTCACTGCAGATAACACAATGGAATCTCTCTGTTTGTAGATTCTGCCCGATCACCTTGATTACTTTACGTTTCCACGGGAACCGCCAAGTGGGATTTTTGTGACGGTACCCATCACAGAAAAGCCTTTATAGCTGTTAAGTGGTAGTATGTAAGATGAAGTTTCATTCCACAACATCGTTATCCATTATCCATTTCACTCAGAACATAGAAGCTAGATTGTTTTCGGGACAATACTATTTTTGTTTATTTGCGCATTTATCGAGTTTTAACCTTGATTCGCTTGTCAATAATTTTGCGGGCCTTCCAAGGATGGGTATCTTGTATATATGTCAGCCTCTTGAAAATGGTCACGGAAAAACGGCAAAAACAATTGTCTTAATCTAATATTCCTGCATGTAGAGGCAATGTGTCGTCCCCTCTTGCACCATCACGCAGTGATGTTGACAACTAAAACGTAAGTGCAATTGCCGGATGTATCAACTTTCCATAACGTGCCCTCTCTCGATCACACCGTTGAAATTATATTTTACAGCTATTCGTAAGACATCCATAGAATCTAATTTGAATATTTGCCTTTGATCATTACAGTTCTCGCATTTATGTCGAACAGTGATAGGGAGTTCTATTTAAACGTGCCATAATTTATCAGCCGTGTGGCCGTCGTTTTGGGGCCATGGCGATTGACAAGTCTTCTCACGTGTGTTTTCTCGCGTAACATCTTTTTCGTGAATCATATAAAATGCATCAAGAACGCTCGTGATCATTGAGGCAGGCTTGTTTTTTGTGCATATTGACAAAATGTTTTCACGACAAGTTTGCTTAGACTTGAAGAAAGAAAGTTAATTCCGAGTGCTGCTTGTGTATTTTGCCCACTCTCAGTGTGCTTATCTCGGCTCCCTCTTAGCTACATACAGCAAGAGGAAGAGCGAGCGAGCGAGGAGAGTTTAAAATTGCGTGTAGCATTTTTGCCGTGACAGATGAAGATGAATAATAAGTGTACGTGCATAGATTTTTTTACAGCGGCGGTCATTTAAATTGTCCTGTGTACCGTATACATTTAGTCATTTGGAGATCAACCTTAAGTTTGCAACAAGGAAAGACGCGGCGACCAAGAAGCTGAAAGCAGCACATGCGCTGTAGAACCACGGATTAGGAAAGACGTTAGTGATACCAGGTACCAGCACTCCCTTATTGTCAATTCGAAACCAAACCCTCCATTTGTAAAACAATAACAACAACCTTCATTCATTAAACGTGCCACGTAAAAGGCATCCTAAAACTATTACGCACATATACCTCTCTTCATGTCACAAGAATTGCGTCACGATGTGTCACAACAATTCATACTCTGTATATTTGTATCATTACACAAATATTACAACTTTTCTGTCTTTCTCTCAAGCTGGAAAGTTGACATAAAGAGAGGCATGCTTTCATTCAGGAATGAGGAAGAATATACTTTACAGATTTTTTCTGGTAACATAAATCTAAGACTTTTAAAAAGAGATTAAAGTACTCTTAATGAAAACAAAAGAAAAAGCCCTGCGAAAAAGTAGCCTCAGTGACATGTCGAATATCACCTTTGCAATTGGATACCAGCCACTGCAAAGCGGGAAGACCAGCTAGGTTTTCTTGGCAGCATGTTCGACTGGGGACAACATAACGTAAGAACTCGAGCTCCTGGTAATCATCAAACCATCATTGAAGGAATGATGGGTGACCGGTCACATTTGTTCATTAGCAACGGGAAAGCGAATTGAAAAATTAAGCGGCAAAGCTTAGTCGAGCCCATTAATGTGACTTCGTTCTCCCTAGCTAATTTCATGATTACCGTCATCGTTCAATTAAGGGCGACAGGAAGGCCAAACATTAATTAACGGGCAAGGCCTAGTCGGGCCTATTAAGATAACTTTACTTTCTCCCTGGCCAATGTTTGAGCGTTTATGGTCGTTAGGGGATTCTTCATATCATGATACCACTATACAAACGGAAATTCCTATATCCCATGAAATTTGGCGTACCCTTCAACATGGAGTAAGTATATGTGACCAACACGAGGAATAATAGATGCGTTCACCTACGGTGTAAATTATGACGGATGAATAATTTCCACATAAAAATTGCCAAATATATGGTTTGCCTTAGTTTGACTCAAAGGTTTGAAAACAGCGACCATTTATAAATTACGTCAGCATGGCATTTCCTTCCTTTCTGGCGCCCTTTACTTTAACAGATTTACACCAAACTTCATTGCAGCTCTCTTTTTACCGTCTGCTCGTCCAAGTTTTCGTCGATTTCTGGGCGGGATAGTGACAAACACGATTCGAACTAATTTGGGATAATTGGATTTTCATATTTTCTAAATTTCTCAAAAATGTTAGGTGCCACATAGTTGAATGTTGCAATTATACAAATTACTCATAAAAGCAATTGTAAAAAGAAAAGCAGATGAGATTACATTTGTAGATTGAATCGGCACTACTTCATCATCCAATTAACCCAAATTAGTTCCAATCGTGTTGACATGTCTTTACCCGTGTCGGCCACTGAATGCATGTTATGCTGCGTCGACCGCTTTTCACAAAATTGTCATATTTGAACAATAAATTGTGTTTTTTTAGTTAACTACCATGTGGTCTATACTATGACGACAATACTCTTTTGCTTTGTTTACAGTAGTATGGTGAAACAGGGTAATATTTGTGCCTTTATTTTAGATGGACTCAAATAAGTGTCATATATGCCACCTGTGTAGGAGATTATATGAATCCCAACTTATGCCCTAGGTCGTATTTCGCAACAGATTTTATTATTAAACATATTCCAGGGTTTGAATTCAATGGTCAGTCAAGTGGTCCTGAATGACCGTCGAAGTGTGTCGTAAATACTTATGCAGTGGGGCACCTGTTGTAATTCATAGCAAAGCGTGTCTAAATGACTTAATGCGAGGAAATGACAAACTCGTTTAATCGAATTGAATATAGCATTAGGGAATTGAAGCTTATCACACGAAGGCACTTCATATCTTATATCGAATCTCTAGTGCGTTTTAATGTTTTATGTACAGCTGGAACAATATTCTGAAACCGTTGATGGAACGCAATCATGATACATTATTGTACACGTCGCGTGTGATGAAAGAATCTAATATACGGCGTCTTTCGCAACGCTGATACTGGCTGGAAGTATTAACTGATCCGGCAGTGTATCGCCATTTTCCCTGCTAATATCCACCATAGTATTGCACAGCATTTTATCAGTTTAGATACCTTCAATTGCCAAATTGAACTTCATTCTTAAGTTTGCATAGCTTCTATCTTCGGAATGGCTGCCCTTCATATGCGAAAACCATGCATTGATGTCGTCTACTTGAGCCGGAAAGAGTTGCAAGAAAGCCAATGGGCGAATCCGATGGCATATTGCATGTTTCATTGCAATGTCAAGCGTACATGTACATAGCTGCCTTATTGACACAGTTCTTCTCTCCCAAACATCATGCAGGGATGTTCGGGATAACAATTCTACACTGGATATTACCATGAATTCTTTGATTCACAGGCAACCGACTGTTGTGACAAATCGCTGGATACGTCAGCAAAGTTTTGTTGTGTTGTTGCCAAGACCGAATAAACCTCGTAGGATCATTGCAGAAACATGCAAATTCGAAAACCAAATCCCTGTTCATGAAGACTATGTAATCAGCAATGAATAACTCGTCTATTTATCAACCATATAATTGCGGGCATTTGACGTAATTTAAGAATTAGAAAAATATGACCTTTCATTTGAAAGTATCGTGTTTGGCATTTTCTACCTGCATTCACGCTCCAGAGCTAATGGAACGATTGTTTTCATTTTTGTCTACCATTACGGCTACAGCTGTATCTGATTAGCTCAGTGACCAGATGCATTTTCCATGTGCACGTCTTGTTCGTTTGTTTGTTTCTCTGATCAATGTATTGATGTTTACGTGTCTCTCTTTACTTGGCTAACATTGTGTATTGTCTATGTGTTTGTTTATCTGTATCTGTCAGTCTGTCTGTCTGTCTGTCTGTCTGTGTCCCTGTCTGTGTCCCTGTCTGTCTCTCTGTCTTTGCCTTCATTTTCTACCGTCTTTCAGTTTGCCTAGTCCTCTGCGCTCTTCTGTTTGCCTTTCTTTCATCAGTAACATACGTGCCGTTTCACTTTATAAATACTTTTATCATTTGTATGATCGGAGAATCGCATGGTTAGACTGTTTAAGATATTTCGTACCGTCTGAATGCTTCGCAAAATGCCTGTATTGTGTCGAAACATTTGCAAAGCGTATTTGCTTTGCCATTGTAAATGAACTGTAGTTTGCTGTAAATTGGTATTTTATTAAAGGGGAAGTTCACCAAGGATGATTTTCACATATGTGCTAGCTTGACGGGGATTGTGGTCACTTATCCCGGAAAAGCTATTTTCGCCATTTATAACTCGCGCGATTATTTTTACAAAAACCGATAGAAATAGTACAGGAAGTTGCCCATGTAATTTGAATCATGGGAAAAAAACCCAAGCTTGGAGCTTGCATCATGTGATATCGAAGGGACCATCTTCCCATGGGTATGGCATTGTCCACTCACACACGCTCAAACCAGGCTGTGCGTATTTAATAATTTTTTGTTTATACTGAGTGTCGTTGCATAAACGATGAATCACTTATGATAAACTATCCACTGTCAGATTTTGTGTTGCTGTTTACTACTGTGTTACTGTGAGTGGACAATGTGGGTCCATACCCGTCCGAAGATGGTCCCTTCCATATCATATGATGCAAAGGTCCATGCCTTGAGCTTTTTTCCCATGATACAAATTACATGGGCAACTTCCTGTACTATTTTTATGGGATTTTGTAAAAAATCGCGCGAGTTATAAATGGCAAAATAGCTTTTCAGGGCTAAATGATCACAAAGCTAGTGCATAAGTAAAAATCATCCTTGGTGAACTTTCCCTTTAAACTTAATCAGTCGAGTGTCGAATTTCATAATTGGTGTTGGAACAATATAAGTCTTTGTATGCACTACTGTTGCCAGTACAGTTGCGTGGTCAGTGGACACTTCGCCATCGTAAATTATTCATTATTAATTTTAACTAAAACTATCCCTGTAACCATAACTATTTGAAACAAGACAGACCATCCTTTTCTAAGACTCTTATCCCTAACCTCGACGGGTGGATGAGAAATGTGTGAGCGGTAAAAGCCTGCGTAACCGTGTTGATACAATGCTCATGAGTATATAGTGGGCAATATCAAACAAATATTCCTTGAAATAAGGATGAGCTACATTCTTAAGTAGATCCAGCTTTTTTATAATCCACACAAATCAATCGTAAATAAATATGCACTGACAGTAGCCAACATTTAAAACTGAATCATATTTTCCACAATGCAGTTTTCTGGATCCCAAAAAATCTCCTGAGTTTTTGCTCGCTCCCGTCATCATCCATCATGTTTTATTCCCACGTGTAATTAGTCGATTTGAGATTGGCACTATAACGTATTACCTAGAACTCCTACACAAATCTCGTTGAAGAAACTCACTTTTGTTTGAGCCACTCGTATATGTATATTAAAAACCTGGGTTGCCATGACACCGAGTTTATCATGTTTCAACCATTATTTTCTCCCAACAACTGCTGTCAGTCAATCTAGACCATTACATTTAATTAGTTTTTTTTCAATATGAAAGAACCATTAATACGTTGAAAACACGATTACGTAGGATAAGAGCAAACTTTTCGGTTTCTTTAATGGCCGTTGTATTGTAAACCCTTCATTAAGGTTTCTTGCCAACGTTGTAAATGTGCTTATTGTACAGTTGACGGGGTGATTTCGAACAGTAAGGCGGATGGTATATTCTATTTGATAATATTTCTATAGCATCATAAAGTTATATAAATAATCCCTTAAACGATATCGTGTTTTTTTTTAGGAATAAGGATATATTTGCATAGTTACAGTGAGCATAAAGAAGAAAGAAGAGTAGAAAGAAGAAGTTTAATATTGGAGTGATATTCCGTATTATTTTCATCATGATAAAGGGCCTTGCACGTTTTTTTTCGTACGAGATGGAGCAAACATTTTAAAGGTCTTAATACATTACCTATATCCAAAATTGGTTGTAGACGCTAGCTGTTAGAAAGTGATAAAATGCGCACGATACAATATTGACATTAAAATTCTGTAAACATACAAAATGGCCACCACTCCCTGCTCCGTACGACGGTCCGGGTGATCGAAATCGCGGTGTTCGTGAATCAGAAAAATATTTTGATATTTGAGCATGGCGAAATAAATATAAAGACCCTAAATTAAGTTTTCAACCTGTTGTTTGCAACATTTTAGGCATCTGTATATAACAAATAAGTTATTAACAAATGCCACCAGTTCTCTGTGTAACATCAGCGTTAGTGTCATTTGTTGTGTCCCAGACGTTCGACTTCGTCTGATCGGTAAGACGTCTACGAACACACATTTCGCGATTACAAACAAAAGTAATTTATCAGAGGTCCCATTATCATTGTTAAGCAAGGCCACTGCTCGTATTTATCAGAAACACAATAACATGCGATTGATAGTTAGGTAATTGTCTATAGTGTTGAGAGATTTGTCAGCGCCAAATATTGTACATTTATGATGTTCATAGTCATCCGTCTATATCCTTTACAAAGCTTCTTTGATATCCCTGGCCAAGTAATTTCATTCGTATAAAATATTGCTAAATGTAAAACAAAACACACACAGTCACATACAAACGATGAAAACTTTGTTGAATAAGCTTCTTGCGCCCCAGTTGATTACCCCAGGGATCTTTGCATGATTTTCTCCCAAGTAAAAATACCCATCATTACCTCTGTGCATGAAGTAACGCAATTAGTCAGATGCAATCCACCCTTTGGCTATGTTATGCCCCATCGATAATCTGGCTGTCAAGTATTCAAATGATACTCCCATATTATAGGTTAGTATGACGAAAAAATTATCTCCTACGCATTAGCTTAAATTATTTTTCCGTACTTCTATCAGTTAAATATTGTGTGGAAATGAAGCATGCAACCTAAATACATGTAAAGTGCTACATATTGATAGCTCACACCGATAATTCTATGGTCACAAAGTGTTCTTACTTGTGTCGTATCAGGTCTTTTTATTGTTCAGACAAAGTAGTTATTTAAAAGTAATATACATAATTTTCGGCCGACGTAAACGTTAAAGTGACAAATGTTTTATGTTTGCTGATATTGGAGATTGCATTGAGCCGTCTGACTTAACTAGGCTGAAATAATGATCGACCAATCGTTCTTTCTAGTCTTCCTGTATACCTTAATTATTTTCTGGCAAATACCAAAAATCTTTCTATTTTGTCATAACGACCTTGAGAATGGGAGTATAACATCCCAAAACCCCATAATTAAACATATTTCTCTAATGCTGAAACAAGTATACAACTTCTTACATCAAAGGAACATTGATCACAGTTTGAAAATGGCTTTATAGACCACACGATGTCAGAAAATTCATATACATTGCCTGTTAACAGAATGAAAAGCCTGTATGAATAGTTGTTCGTTTCTAGGCATTGCGGAGAGTGACTACTTCAGTAAGGTTGAACGCGCCAGGATAGATAGTCGGACTCTCAAAAGTCTACAATTCTTTTCTGATCAACCACTTGTGGGGCTCATTTTAAAGCTCTTGGGCAGAGAAAAACTTCTTAGTTTTTCGAAAATTCGAATTTTAATCTTTTTCCACATTTTTAACACAATAAAGGCGGCCATTTTGAATTTCAATATCGCTAAATGTTGGAATTGTTTCGCGAGTTCCAAACTCTGCACAGTGATCCCCCATTTTTATTGTTGATTTGCTAAGGCAATGGTTTAAGTCTTACACTTTCGAGGCGCATACTACCTCAAAAAATTTTGGTTGCTGACGTTTTTATCTAAAATGCCAAATTGAAAGAATCGGTAAACGACTGTTACACTTTTATATGTGCTCTCAGAATTGATTTCATTCGTGCACTTAGCGATAGATCATTTAAATAATTTGTGTATTTGACTGGACATAGATTTAACAACATTTCGTATTTTAAAATCGGTTACCCATGCGCTGCCGATCAGATGAATTTAAGTACATGAATATGAAATTTGGCTAATGTTATGTTGAGATAGCTTTGATAAAAGGAATTTTAACTGGTAACATGGAAGTACAAATTTGGAAGATTCAATAACGTCTTAGATTCCTTGCGACGTCATCATGATGTCTGTTATTATTCGCCAGTCGGCATAAAAGTATTGGAGAATAATGTTCAATGTTGTCATCTACTTCTTTCAATATTTACATTGAAAGATCAACAATATTTAATTGCAGTCATTGTTAGCATTGTATGAAATCTATTTTCAAACATGTGTTGAAAGGAAACTCCAGTGAAAATAATTTTTTCGGCGAATATCACTAAAGACGTCGTATATTACACAGCATATCAATTACACAGGATATTAAAATTGGCAAGTGAATGTACATTCGTTGAAAACATGCTTTTGAAGATTGATTGATAATCGATACTAACTAGGAACACAATATGTAGACTACATACTTGCCAAATCACTCAGTTTGAAAATTAATGTCTTGGTCAAAAATATCACTTAATGATACCAATTTCCAGCAATGAGCCATTGAATATTCTAGCGCACGTCTTCACACATGTGAGCTAATGTCGTAGTGATGTCTGTCTGTGTATGTGTCTGTCTGTCTGGAAGTTTACACGATAACTCAAAAAGGCTGAACGGATTTAAGTCCGATTCGGTAGACAGGTACTGTATGCGTATTGTAAGAACTAATTAGGTTATTTTGGTCAGTGTGACTTGCATATCAATGAAGTTACGAACTATCATTTTTTTTTCATATAATGGTTTCCTATTGAGCCATTAATGACAGTGTCGACATATATCAAGAAATACCCACAAAATTTCATAAAACTTGTCATAGATGACAAACCCAGAACAGTTTGGTGATACTGTGAGTGCCATATCAAGTATCTGCTCATTTGCATATCAAATGAATTTTTGTAATTAGTGATATAATTTCGAAATTGTAATTAGTGATTAAAGGGACATTATCGCTATCTAGAAAAACCTCGGGTCAGTGGTTTTAGGCGGGCTACCTAAAACCCCTGACCCGAGGTTTTTCTACAAAGCGTAGGCGAAATTGGATGGAAGTTGTCTATGGTCGACCATTTTTAGACATCTGTCAATAAGTTGAACAACATCAGCAACTGCTCGTTTGCAACAATATTGGTGAAAACATTGTTTTATGATAGCGATAATGTCCCTTCAAACTTCGAAAGTACGTTGCGAAAGTTGATGAAACCTGCTACATATAACAGATATCTGATTGTTCTGTGAAGCGTAGTACTTTGTAATGATGCTGTTGTAAACCACGTGAGCACATTCAGTTCACATCAGGTTGTGTGAATGAGGTAGCGCTTGTTGCTATTTTGTACCTTTTTTGAATAGACTATGAATGTACGTTATGGCTTTTAATTTCATAATTAATTTTTATCTCGTGCATCAAGTTACTCTCTCTTTGCGCTACTGCCTATACAGCGTACTGCAGAACACACTGTAACCAGCCCGGAGATTTTAGGGATTTTAGAGGATTTTTGCGTCGTCCACAGTGACGAGCGATTAGATAACAAGATAATGCC
Organism: Ptychodera flava; assembly: GCA_001465055.1. Lineage (NCBI taxonomy): Eukaryota > Metazoa > Hemichordata > Enteropneusta > Ptychoderidae > Ptychodera > Ptychodera flava. The sequence continues at coordinate 15,301 of LD344341.1, read as the reverse complement.
TGCAAGAATCGTAGAGCCTGCATATCTGCAGTGGAAAATGTGCAGATGGGAGCATAACATCCAAAAAAAGCAATATAAAAGGATTTTACAAAGGTTACTACACTATCGTGACAAGTTGCAATATTGATATAAGCTTGGCATGGCAATCGATCAAAATTGAATAGCTTTTCAAAAAATTGGAAATTATGTTTACCACAGTAGTTAATTTCCTAATTGGATGAAGTTATGCGTTTGGAAAGTTCAAATGTTATCTGATGTGGCTTTGGTTGCTCCCGAAGCGATGACTCAATGTTAACTTATCATACTGGTCCTCAACTTTGTTTAATTGAAGATCTAAGTGATTGTCCCGACCTCCATAGTGATAGTGAACGATACCTATTTCTAGAAGAGTGGTTAGCTGTACTGCGTCCTTTTGAATCACTGATCATATAAATAAATTTAGAGGCTTTTAAATATGCACACGTGGGTTAATATCTGAAACTTGTCATTTTTAAAGGCCAAGAAATCTTTGCCAGAACTTTCGAGACAATTTTTTTACTAATTGCTTAAGTCAGTGGCCGTTTTAAGCGGGTGCCGACCACATACCTTTTCCATCAGGAGTACAGGGAATAATCGTACATTTTCCTTTGCAGTCGCATTAGTTGTACGAAATTGGAGAAGACCAGGGCAATATCTAGCAAGGATGTTTATGAGGCAGAGCACACGAGGCTTTTGGACAGTGTATTTGACGACGTCAGCACAAGTGCCATGCGCCCCAATTTTGGTGGTAGGAATTGTATTTATAACTGAACATTTTAAGTGTTGACGATAATCCCACTGCGGTAAAAAAATAAGAAATAAGTTCAATCATCTGCAACGGCAAATTGCTTATTTACATCACTACCACCTGCACCACCACCTGCATAATCATCATCATCATCATCATCATCATCATGGGAAGTTTCATAATTTTAACTTTCCTATAATGCTATCAAAGGAGGATACAGTAGCAGGCAGTAATAACTCAGAGTATTGACAGACATAGTAGACCACCATGCCTTACAGAGCACTGTCATTTATTCTTGGCCTGAAAATCGAAACAGTTTGCCACTGAAATCGAATATTCCAAAGATTTTTATGTTTTAAACACCGATGACCTTGCTTTGCTATTGCAGGTGAACCTATCATCGTGACATGCAGTCTCACTGTAGCTAGTTTTGCTGATCTCTCTGAAACGACAATGGTAAGATAGAAACCTTAAAATTTTAAGCTTTTCATGTCTTAAAGTAAAAAGCGCAGTTCGTATTGGAGTTTCTTCTGTTGGGCAAGAAGAGAATTGTAAATTGTGGGGCCGTTATCTGATCACAGCCATAATTATTGGTAGAACTAGAACGGTTACATCACATAGCTTGCTAATAGTGGGAATAAACTGAACTATTTTTAAATTGATTTTAAAGGTAAAATATCACCTTATTCTCACGGAGACACAAATAGCTCTGACATCATGTAGCTGCGTAAGACTCGACATTCGTGTGGCAGATATATACCATCGTCCCAGTTTCCGTATCCTAATTGACACTTAATTCATGCAAGTCTGAGAAAAAATCTTTGTCGATGAGACATATTTACACATCGATCAAAATCGAGCATTGCATCGGAGATTGACCGCAATCAATATGGCAAAATTGAATTGATGGCAAAGTTGAGGGTAGGCATAAGAACACTGTCCTACTCCTTGCTGTTGAACGCCCTTAGATATAATACCACTGGTTGTCGCTTTGTGTCGTCTGTTTCGTGAATTATTCATTAGTGAAGATAAGCAAGAAAGTTTGAATAGCCTGAATAAAATATGATATTTCTAAAGCTCATATTTCACATTAATACCGTATCGAGCAGACTCAAGCAGGAGAATCTGATTGGACGTTCATATTCACGAAGGGTTAAGACTATAGTCTCTGATTCTAACAACTGCCTTACTCCTTCAACCCTTTTATTTAGGGAATTAGAATGTGTGATTGTCCGACTGCTAGCATGCCGTTACCATAACAAACCGAGCAGCTCTGTCGTCAAATTCTTCAGAAGTAACTCTCTTGCGAGATATGATGATTGTTGAAAAGGTTGAACAGCAGAATATTTTGGCCGTCCATGAAGCAAAGCATCAGCCGAATGAGAATTAAAAAATTATGTTGAATATGCGTGCTTGCTGAGACCGTTCAAGCGTTACCATACAATGCCAGTAGCAAACAGTGTAATCACAAATCAATCGAAATTTCTCTTATATGAGTCAAATTTATAGGCAATGTCGGAATACAATATTAAATGATTCAGGAAAAGAATCCTTATTTACAGGAAATGTAAAGCGAAGCTTTCCTGTCGTCCCCGATTATGCATATACTACCTTTATTATTTCTGTTACAGAGAGAGAGAGAGAGAGAGAGAGAGAGAGAGAGAGAGAGAGAGAGAGAGATAAGATGATGGAGACACGATTCTAAAAACAATCACTGAATATGCGTCAAGAGAGTATGGCATCAATAGATAAGGTATCTGACATACTAGTATGTACGCTAAGAAAGATCACAACGCAGCTGTGATTCCTAAGCCAGTGTAAAATAGCTTTTACTTAACATCCTGCGCACGACTTTCCTGCTCGAAGCAAACAGGGTGAGCTGAAAACCACGGCAATATCACCAGAAGGCAACTGGAATACATAAACGTCATACAACTCTTATTTTGCCAGGACTACTCCTTGAGTTTGAGCCTTTATCTGGAATGGACCGACAAGCGATTGGTGCACAACAGCTCTGGAGAGATCACTTTCCAGACCATTGAAACGATAAAAAAGGCTTGGTTGCCCGATGTGTACTTCTTAAACGAAAAGACTGGAATATTTCACGATATCATTTCAGAGAACACCGCCTTCATTGTATATCCCGATGGCAAAATTATCTACAGTATAAGGTGAGTAATGTCATCAAAATGCAACAGCTAACATCACGTGATGGCCACACGAAATATTTCGCAGAGAAAAGGAACGTTTATCTCGTTAAGGGCAGCTGACCACTCGCCCAACGACAGGTCAGCCAACTAGAGACAATTTTTGTTCCCATGTTCTCGGTCATTTTATTTTGCTTTATGCCCAATATTAACTGTAAAATACGTCTCTGTCTTTTGAAAACGCATATAAACTATTGTTTTAACGTAACGGGATAGAAATGCAAGTGCGTGGCTATATATTAATGGCTGCAACGGCTACGGAAGCCATCGAATAGTTTTAAGCAATATTATATGTCATCGAATACATAGTAGTTAATTTTTAACGCAATTGCAGTTCATAGAATCTACGAACGACCATGTGTAGTGTAGACAGATTTTAAAGTTCAAACTGCCATGGACGATATAATTTTGCTGTAAGCTACGTCAAAACAATTGAAAACGAAAGAAGTGGGACATTCTCGACCTGATAAGCAGGTATAAGCTGCTCTCTGCTGGTGTATATGTCAGTTGCCCCTCTTAGGATTGTTTCCACATAATAAGACGATTCACGGTTCCAAACAGAATGAAGCCCAACACTCGTGTACATTATTTTAATGGATACCGATTTCGTTTTTCACTTGAACTGCAATATTAGGTGTCCCAAAGTGAGTGTGTCCGTGTTTTGCGTTAAGCGTTTGTGACGTCATCGGTTTGTGGCACCATCTCTAGAAAATAAGTTGACTATGGTTACAGTTGAAAATGTTAGACTTTAGAATTAAAATCAGACTACTGTGAAAAGATTGGGAATAGATATAATATAGGCAGTAGAGGAAAATGGAAAAACAAGTTAATTTACCTTAATTTTCACTGATACTTAAAATTCAAAACGCCTACTTTGGGCAGGTTCAACTCACTCGGAAAAGTTAACATTTTGATTTCTTCTTCAAACGCAAGTAAAGACCCTATTTACTGCAGGTGCTTCAAAATAGTTTTGCAAAATTAGTGAACCAGAAAAACCAGTGGTGTCTTGTAATGCTCCCTACATCATCTCGAGATACGCATTCTTCAGCTTGTCAACTCAGACGTGCGCATGTGTAAACCGCAAGGTTATTGCTGACACATGAATTCTCTTTGGACTACAAATGTGAACCACAACAGTTAGTGTTGACAAACTAGCTGTTATATAGGGTCATATATTAAACAGTATATCTAATCAATTTTCCGAAAAGAGAATGGGATGCAGTCTTTGGAGTTGCAAAAGAACATTTGCAGTCATTTTTCAACAGAAATGTCATTTTCAATTGCGCGAATCAATATTTTTGTCTTTAGATACTAGGGAACCAATTATTACCCGAGCAAGCAAATCAGCATGTAAAAGTACTAGCCATTTACACTACCTCCAACTATCGTCCCTGCCTACCACTATTGTCCTAGAACGACTTCCTTGTTTGCCGGTGATAAATACAAAGTTGTCTCTATTTCCAAAAATGAAACTCCACACTTGCAACCGATCCCGTCAACTTCTCCCTTCGTGTCAGATAGATTTGCATTCTGTTCCCTTCTTTGTTGTCTTCCAGGCTGACCTTGACCTTGTCATGTTTTATGGAGCTGTATTTTTTCCCGATGGATCGCCAACAGTGCCCGTTGCTGATAAGAAGTTGTGAGTACAGTTTGTCCTACATCACCTTCCCGTCGCTGCAGTAATTCTCAAAAAGCTACCCCCCACCAAAAGCTTCTTTCTAAATAACTGCCACAAGTATTACACGGGAAAGAACATACATTTCTCGATGAAAATACTCTAAATGAAAATGTTCTTTTACTCTTTTACTGTTTTCATGAATTTTAGGATATATGTGATTTTAATTTAAATATCAACATATAGGAGGTATAGATGGGCATCGTGTTTATTGTATATTGCTATCGATCAACCTCATTACACACTAACATGTCATTACAACATTGCCTTTTGTATTAAAAACAGCAGTTCAACGACTGGAGTCATTTAACCTTTGGATGAACCGCAATCTAGTACTTAAGACTGAAGCATGACGATTTGCCAATTTTGCAATATATCAAAAACTCATTATTTGTTCACAGCAATTTGAAATTAAGAGAAAATGTGATCATAATTTACATGTACTAGTCCAGTGACGTCGCTTTAAAGTTTAAACGTGCTGGGAAAGCTAATTTGAAATCAGGCATTCCTGCTGTAGTTATGTCAGTTTTTTATTTGTTGTGTCTCAATCTATCTATCAATCAACTTGTTTATTCATAACACCAGATGCATACAACGAAAAAAATGTCATTTTGAAGTGGCGAAACGTTGACAACAAGACGGACCCTATTGACTATAGCGAAGATATTGAACTACCGCAGTTTACGTTGAAAAATGTGTCAGAGGACACCAGCGTATCTATACTGCGTTTGGGTGGGTATCCGATCTTACCATTGCTCCTTTCGCATTAGAATGCACTCTGTAATTCCTTCACTGGCTCTCAGGTTTTATCGACTGTTGGACACTGGTACCGGTGTTCTTAGAGAAAATAAGCCAATAAGATTATGTGTACAAGTTTTGGGAAGGATAATTACTTTAACGCTGATGATTACATGTACTTATAGCATGCTTGCTGAGAATCGATACAACCCTCTCCAAAAAACTTAATTTGTGTTTTTGTTTGTTTCTGTTTGTTTTTACGGCTTTCTTTGGGAATCAATACGGCACATCTTCAAACAGACCTGGCAGCTTTAATACTGTAATTAAAAATAAAAGCAGGTGTGAAATGCACGTCTCAGCTTTTTCGTAGACCGTGGCTGAAAGTCACATCATTTAGCCTTAACGGAATTAAAAGTTACGATTTCTATCAATGTATAGGGTTACGACGTGAGAGATGTTAATTTGGTGATTGTGTCATTGATATGAATCAACTTGCTAGTTGTAGCTTTTCATTGCTGTGATAGTTCAATGAAGTGACTGACCGTGTATTAACTCTCCTCGAATAACTTTGAATTCAGTTTTCGTAAAGTTCGCATATTAGTGCAGCCAGTCTAAGGAAAATTGATCCACATTAAACTTTCGTCCTGACAACTTACAGCAGATGAGAAAATGGTGAAGTATAGAAATTACCATTGAAAAGCATTTATCACTCAAACGTTTTGTTGTTTCCCTCGCACATGCTTTCCCCAGTGATATAGTAGTGTCACAGTCGCTAATAGCAGAAAGCGTATGACCTCTCTTGTCTTTATTCGGTCTGACTTATAAAGTCTGTATTTCCGCCCACTTGGAAAACCCTTCTAGGCATTGCTATTAACGCCCACTTAGAAATTATTACAAGGCATCGCTATTAACGCCCGCTTAGAAAACCCTACAAGGCATCTCAATTAACGCCCACTTAGAGAACCCCACAAAGCATCAATCTCTATTAACAATAGCACGACTGTTTGGAAAGCGAAATGTCAGTTAATGTAGCCATATCGATTACCATTTTCTTTTAAGATTATTAAAATTTGCACTTCTTGCAACAAGTAAACAATAAAGCACATGCTATTTGTCATGCCTGTATAAAATTGCATTTTCCTTTCCTATAATGAGATATGACCAATGCTCGTTTTACTTCCAATGCTCACTTAGAGATAAGGCTTCTGAGACATCGCCCTTTTTTGGGTCATTTAGATGAATTAATGATTAGTAAAATTTTTAAATGCTTGTAATTGTAAATGTTATGACTGTTGTTATAGTTTTGTCGATCCTGTTGGTTTTTTCCAAATAGTTTCTTCCAATATTTTCTCGGTCAGTGACCCTTTAGCAAGTATTTGCCAGAACCATTTTGTGCCAGGCCACTCAGCAAGCAGGCTGCTTATTCTGTAATAGTAAGGAGACGGGGAAACTGTCCAGTGACACCCAAGAAGAAAGTCTTATTATCAACCTTTAGTAAGATTAACTAGAACCATTATCGTTAATTCAAAAAAGAAAGAAAGAAAAAAGGACAGTAGTTAGGCATTTGACATAGTGATTTTCATTCGAGACACTGTCAAACTCTTATGTAGCCTTGGCCAATACATGCCTAATGTAATTTAATTAGTGCAAATAATGAACGGGTTATTTATTGATATGGGGGATGGGGTTCATCTCGAGGCATAAATTTCATTCTGTTTTTAACTTTCTTATGTTGTTCTTCTAAACTTCTGAAAGTACCGACCAAAAGATGCCTTGGCGCGCCTAATGATGCAGCCATATTCACAATAAGTTTCTCACCTGACTGCTTTTTGTAATTACAATCCTAACAAACAACACAAGGGCTAAACTATTATGACCTTAATTCTACATCGCTTTTGCTATCAGTATTTTAATCTGTCATAAAATTGACGCAGCCAAATTACAGGGTGTTAATTATAGAGACAGCTCGTAATATTTTCGCCTGCTCTAAAGTAATTCGGCACGGTGTATGCCGAGTATATGAAAATCTGATGTACTGGCTATTAGTACTTTTAGTACTATTAATACTTGTATATAGTGTAAACCTAAGGTTTTAAAACCAATTCATAGTATCAATATAGAATATTTGTATCTTGTATTGCTTAAAGTTTACTTCTTGTTTCATTCCTTGACTATTCATCCTTACAGGTAACTTCACGACGTTGTGTGCTCGATTCACTCTCGAACGAGTCATGGGTTTTTACATTGTGCACACCTATTTGCCATCTTTCCTACTGGTGATCGTCTCATGGATTACGTTTTGGTTACATGTAGAAGCTACAGCAGCGAGGGCGTCATTGGGGATTACCACCGTCTTGACAGTCACAACTCAAGTGACGTCTTCACGATTCACTTTACCGGATGTTGCTTATCCAACTGTGAGTATCATAAGATCGATCAACCGAATACGCCACGCTTTAGTTTATAATGTCAACATAAATTTTACCAACCTCAAGTTTTGTGGTTAATGATGGTTTGGTATCACGCAGTGAGCGACTGCAGTGTATCAAGTGTTTTTGAGTTGATTTTACTCTGTTGTCGACGAAACGCCTTTCTCCGAAAATAGAGCAAAATATTAAATATTCCTAAATAGATTTTCCTATCAAGTTTAAAATTGTTCAAACCAATTGTTCATAATTCAATCAATCAACTGTTTAAAAATTAACTGTCCCTATGACACATCAAAATAGGAAAACAAACACTGCCTTTCATCATTACAGAGTTCATAAAACTAGTTTCAACGCTGTATGGTAATATCAAGCACTCTTTAAAAGGACTAATACCATCATTATGACAGCTGAAATTATCGCTCGTACTATGAAACGCCTTTACAGAGCCGACTAACAAGAACCAGGAAGGCCTAATGAACGAAGAGAAAATATTTGTTGGTATCATACAGTCCGGTAGAAGATTGTGTGTTTTTAGTCTCAAGTGTTTTATTAAAAAAAGCCGATTTAGAAATGTTTTGCCAATTATAATACTATAAGTCCAAAGATTCTTCTAATCAGCTAAGGCGTCTTTCTGAGATGTAACAAATTGTCACTTATGTTGTCAATGAGTCGAACAAAGGCAACTCAGCAAATGTTGTGTCTCCTCTAAAAACTCACCCCTTTCCACAAATTAAATCCGACTCTCCCTAGTTTCAGTTATTGGGTCTCACGAGAGAGTGGGTGAGTGTTTACCGTACATACACAGTCCAAGTGATTCTAATTCCTACCGTTTGTGTAGCTTCTGGTTCGTTTGAGTCTTGCGTATGACGACACTGGTATCAGTGCTGTAGGATTAGTTCACTGATGGTCAGGATAGGAACTCTGCTCCTTCTCCAAGTGCCATTCAATGCACGTGCAGCGCAGGAAAATATTTCAACCCCAAGAACAATCCATTTAATGAAATTTATATCTACTTGGCTTAGGCAGGGTGACATATTGGCTATTTGATTTTTGGCTGAGGTATCTTTTGTCCGAGTTAAGGCTCGTTTAGACTTAAGTGCCGCATACCTTTCAATTGTCATAACTGACCACTTCTGCCATTCATCTAACACTTGTACTTACATAGAACTTAATTTTATGCTTGCTCGCAACATTCAAGAGACACTGATACTTTTTGAAAGAGATACAATTTCCGTGATTAAAAGTAATAAATGTATTTTATGATCTGCAGGCATTGGATATCTGGTTTTCTTGCTGTTTGGTGTTGGTGTTCAGTGCTTTGCTTGAATTTGCATTCGTTAACTATGTTAATTTGTTAGACACGAAAATTCGAGTACCGAAAGTGAAAGTCGCCTTGACCGAAGATCAGGTATGTACGATTTTAGAGCATAACTTTGAAAATGACAAAACAGACTTCGTTCTTGAAATCTCCATGTCTAATCCGGCCTGTACTCATGAATTTGACACATCAATAGATAAAAGGTAATATATAAATAGAGAGATTATGAGACAGGCAGGCGGATGAACACAAAGAAAGATAGACACAAATTCACGATTTTTAAAGAGAGCAGAGGCCTAAAATTTACCTCAGACAAAGTTACACTATTTTCGAGAACAAACCACTGAATCTCAACGGCACGGATTCTCTCACTGTGGTCCAGCTGGCCCTACCCTCGTTGCGGCAATGCTGACGGTATGCAACCTATAGTAATGCAACAGGGTTCGAGTTTGTTATTTCCAAAAATTATCCGCCCGATTCCTTTTCGTAAAGAAGCTGGCAGACATCACACTGTTGCGTTTTCATTGTTCAGATTATCAATGTCGCAGTCTACGAAAATATTGATTTCACTATTGACTTTTGAAAGCTTGGCGTATTGCCCAGATGCACCGTGTGATCCCCAATGTCATAGTGGAATCTGCACGTCTACTGCATAAAAGCTAAGGCGGTCGGACTAGATATACAGAATGATATAAACCTCCGCATTGGCGACAAAAATAAAACAATAGAACTTAAATTTTGTCAAGTGTATGTATTTTATAAGACTCTAATAATTGTATTTGATTGTTGAGAAAGTTTTAAGTCATGAAAGAATTTTCAGCTACGTCTATCAGCACATCAAAGAACGACGCAAAATACTTCGATGCACAAAATTTATGATAAAGACGCGGGATGTCGTGACGTCGAACGAACACAGAATAAATCTCGCACGCGACAAACTTGGCATGTGCATGTGATAATTAAGATTAAGAATACCTAATTGCCGCTTTGTTTGAAAGTAATATTACAACATATCTTTTTTATTTCAAAGGAATCATTTGAAATGGAGAAATACGACACTGCTTCTTCTCATGTGTCGGGTCTGTCGCCTGGTCTTCAGAGACGAAATGTTAAGAACACTGAAGCAATCGAGACTTCCTCTTCAGTGAAAAAGGGATTACCTGGCAAACATCGTGTCGGACGAGCAACTGGAATTGACAGAACGTGCAGGATACTCTTTCCCGCGCTGTTCCTCACCTTTAACATCTGTTATTGGTCGTACTACTTAACAATGCGGCAGACAGTACCGGACCACTGGAGGGTGACAAGCTGTGATTCAAAATAGAATACCCAAGAATCAAGCGGAGGTCGTTAAATGTTTGCCAGCAGTTGTCACTCTTCGAGAGAAAATAAACGTTTCCAGCACAGACTTAAATTCTAAAATTTTAGCAAATTTCATGTTGTCGCGTAGTGGCGTACACGGCGCATTCACAGAGACGACTGAACGAAATATGGGATGGTAATTCAAACAGAGTTTTATACTCACAATTAGTATGTGCGCCATATTTTCACGGATTGCTTATTGTGTAACACACACTGGGCAAAATGCTAGATATACAACAATATATTCACATAAACTGATTCTGTACATATGTCAAATACAGTGACTATACACGTACGTATACTAATAAATGCAAAACTACAGTGTACACTTGGTGTGCAAAGATCTACATTACGTATACTCTTGATCTGCATAGATATACGCTACGCATATCAAAGTATTGGATGGTTCCATATGCAAAGATATACGTTGCGTATGCAATTAATATAATTGTGTGCCATATACATCATTATACGTAAACATACTAAACTCATATCAAACATTTTGTCCAGTGAAAGTGACTAGTAAATAAGAATTGGGAGAGCAAATGACATGTTGAGTTCAAAGATTTTAGTTCCAACCTTACACTTATTTTTAAATGTATTTTGAGATCTAACATCGGTATGACTAGTCTAAAACCGTGAAGCTACAAAACTGAAAGAATATTTATTGTAAAGAGATAAAACATGTTTGGTATGAAATAGCAAGGTAGTCTGTATATGAATAAACTATAAACTATGAATCCCGTTCTTTTTTAATATTCCTAACCTTCTGAAAGTTAACACTAAAGCGTAATTTCCTAAGCTATAAATCATTCTCATCCAAGAATCATTTCTTGGTCTGTTCTTTTACGAGTCAATTTTATCCTGTCTTCTAGTCATTTAATGCATACTTTTGGTGGTATATGACAAGAAATCATCCCTATAGTTGCTTGCAGATGCGCTACGTAAACTTGATAAACGTTTATGTCATCTCTTGTCCTCGATGCCCTGGCCGAATAAAATATTATGGCAGACTTAAAAACACTAAACTGGAAAAAACAAACAAACGTTTTGCGAATGTATAGGAATAGGGTGTTTGATATAACGCTGAAAATATTAAATAAGCGTTTTTCATGCATCAAAAAAAAGACACCTTTCCTCAATTTCTCTTAATTATTTACAATTATAGTAAATAAAACGTCCTTTCAAAACCCCCGCAGGTTTCAGTTATGTCAGCAAAAAGAGCAGTGTGTGATAAACATAAGACTGTTTGTCCATCCAAAATGAAGGGCGCGAAGTCGCTTATTCTATTACCTGTTTCCAACTACAACGCTTACGTGTAGATAGTTTCATAATTTATGTTCATAAATATATTGTTAAATTTCATAAAACCTTTGATAAGTAGATTTAAACAAAAAATAAAAATCGGAGGAACTCAATTGTGTTCATAAGAAATATAGTTTCAACAGATGGCTACACGTCATACTGTGACTCTAAAAATTGATATTCAAAAAAGGCCTTATCTCACATTAATATGCAATTTTAACAGTTGCGAGACTTTTTCTATCCCGCAGATCTAATATTGCAGAATATCCATCAGCAATTGATAGTAATAATTAATTGTTTTGTTTGTTGGAGTTTTGTATATCCAGTTAGTGTTTCCTAGTCCGATCTTTGTCGAGTAAATTTTACCGGATCTTCTCGTCATTTGACGTATACCTTTTGAAGGGATATACTTTGTATTGTGATGTCACAAAAAATCATGCCGGCTTGTATATGTGCTAGGTAAACTTGATAAACCTTCATGCCATCTCTTGTCCTCGAGGACCTTGCCGAAGGAACATCACGGCAAACTTTAAAAAACTAAACTGAAAAAAATACAAACGTTTTTTTAATGTATCTGAATAGGGTGCTTTGAAATAACGTTTAAAAGAATTATCATTCACTGATAGAAAATATAGTAAACTATAGACTGCAAAAGGCTTAAAAACATTAAGCTAGTGTTTTTCATGCATCAAATGAAGACTGATTTTCTAAAATTTACATAATTTGCAATTAATAGTAAATAAAACGGCTTTTCAAAACTCACAACACGTTTCACTGGTGTCAAAAAAAGCACTTTGTCATAAACATTCGACTGTTTGCCCATCAAAACTGAAGGGCAAAAGTTCGTGTTTTCTATTTCGCATGTCTAATGACAACCCCTACGTGTAGATACTTTCATAATTTCTTACATTCACATATAAACCTTCATGCCATCTCTTGTCCTCGAATTATACACCGGTAGATTTAACCAGTGAATGAAAATTGGAAGACCTCAATAGTGTTGATCAGAAATATTGTGGCAGGAGATGGCTACACGTCATATTATAACTCTGAGAAATGGATTATTTGAATAACCTTACCTAACTTCGAAGTTGCGCGAGACGTTTTCTACCCTGCACATCTAATATTGCAGAGAGTTTATTAGCAATTGGAGTTTTTTTTCATTTAAATTATATATGATGACGCTCGTTTACAAAATGACAATTTCTAATGGAGTAAGTTTCCTTTAACCTGAATACGCAAAATGCATCATTCTGTGACGTCATGTGCACAAGGACATTTTCATTGTATGGTACACGCAAGAACGGTCTTAATTCATGGTACACTTAATGGTATTTCGTCACGCTTGAGAACGAAAGCTATATTCATGAGAATGTTATATCAGGGCAAACTAATGTCAATGCTCTGATAGCTGACAGTTTGCTGCAGAGAATGACACAAGAATATTAATTTCCTTATGAGAACCATTTTTGAGTGAAAGATAGTGCCTTCTTGACTACTTAAAAGGTAGTTTCAATCGTTTTTTAAGACAAATAATTATGTGCTAGTAATAGTTTTGATCGCCGTATAGAATTTCAACACGATAATTATGATATTCACTTTTTATCAGACGTTCATATTTTATACAAAATATTTATGCAATAAAGAACATCCAGCGATAGTATACAAGATTTTGACCAGTTCACGACATACATGAAGTGAACTGGTCAAAATCGAGTGGTATACCGTCGCTGGGTATGATTTTTGCTATTATATCATTACAGTATATTGCAATTCTGGCGTGGAACGTCACAAACGGATTTTCGCTCAAGCTTATAGAGCTCGCGCGTGTGCCAACCGTGGTATATCAACAATATACCACGGTTCTTTTCGCGTCTCGACCAATCAGATCGCTGTATTTGCACCATCAAATACTGGTATGATAAATTAACACCCCGGCGTCATTAACCACAACAAGAATTCACTCTCCTTGCTAAATACGACTAAACATTTCTGGGAAGCCCAAAGGCAAGTCACCTCTCCAGGTCAACCAACCCCTGCATTTTTTGAGTCATAATTAAAAAATATGATTTGAAAATTTTGAACTTTCAATGATTGATATTTTCTAAAAAACCGAGTTCACACGCTTTCTATTGTTTTAAAGTTATGTATTTTCGTGTTGTTACATGTAGCCACTTGCTTAGTGTCTTCAATTTTCTTTCAAATTAACTCACTTGACTTCACATTCCTGTTTAATATTTCAATAATAGGGTATCACGAACTTCAGTAATTCTTTGCTACTAGCATGGGCTGTGTTTCGAATAGCTCTTTCCTAAACGATCCATTCTATCTGATAATCGCGTGAGTGCATGAGGCTCGAGTACTGGGTACCAAATGTAATTGACGTGATCTCACTTATGTTGTCATGTTGCTTTGTGATAATACGTCGAGCATATTATTAATCACGCAAGCTTTGCTACTGGAGGCAAAGTCCGACTGCACGAAATCATCGTGTGAATTAGACGTTCTTCCGGTCCGAATAACAGCAAAACAATCATCGCAGCTACATACCCTGACATATATTCGATCAAATATAAAATGAGCACCCGTATGCATTTAGTAATTGACATTTAATATTTTGATCTTTGACATTTCTTCATACATTACCATTCACAAATAAAATTTCAATCGAATTTTTTAAATTTTACGACTCATAACGGAACTAAGTCCGTTTTTAAAATTTACCACATGTATTTGACAACAATTTCACAATAAATGTTACTCACGTAAGAAAGAAATCCTGATTTATTTTTATTTAATTAACACACAAATCCTGATATGCAATAGTAATCGGTCCCTGTTTAATCAGAGGCGAATGTTAGCTACTGTTATGATTGTATAAAGTTAGATGCAGTCTTCCTGCACTTAAACCAATTGTATGTATGTATGTATGTATGTATGTATGTATGCATGTATGTATGTATGTATGCATGTATGTATGTATGTATGTATGTATGTATGTATGTATGTATGTATGTATGTATCTATGTATGTATGTATGTATGTATGTATGTATGTATGTATGTATGTATGTATGTATGTATGTATGTGTGTACGTACGTACGTACGTACGTATGTATGTATGTACGTTTGTACGTACGTATGTGCTTGCCATTAATGATTGCCCCGAGACTCTTGAATTTTCCATGGTGGCAAGATTTATCCAATTTTATAAAAGAGGGTTATGCTGAATAAGCTGTTCAGAAAAACATGTCGTTAGTCCTTTACACTTCTTTATATTTCAATTCATATTATATTTTACCATTCTGACAATTCACTAACGCTGTCCAGAACCGAAAAGATACAAGATTGGGCTTGTAATCTTGAAGGAAAACATTCGGATAATGTAGTGTCCACGAAAACATAAAGGGGCATTGAATGCACTCACTCCAGGATGTCATTTACCATTGTTGTGAAAAGCGCACAGGTCCTAATTTAGTGTCCTAAGGTTCTCTTGCTCAA
>LD344339.1:181566-197225 GCA_001465055.1 Ptychodera flava | reverse complement strand
ATCCACCGCCCCCCCCCCCAGGCCGGAGAAACTGACCAGTCCCTAAGTTCGTATGCCGCCTAATTATAGGTGGATGGTGCAGTCCAGCCTTTCACATATGAGAATTCATTCACTATCTTCTCAAACAAATCGTGAATAAATAACCAACATACATCAAAGATACGACAGATTTTACACGGAAAATTGAGGCAATAAAAGTTCCGGCCAATGCGACATTAGTTACACTAAGCATTTTGTCATTCTCGACTTCAGAACACACACAAATCCAACAGATACATTCCAGTCCATGCAACCAAACGGCAACATTCAAGGGCCTTGCGACGCAAAACATTACGATACATACGAACAATCATGTAACAACAAGACAATACAAAGTACAAGATTTTTTTTGGAGATAAATTTAATGAAATGCGACAAAACGATTCTAAATCTTGTTTAATTATTACTAACTTTGGAAAAATCGGATGACATTTAAATGTTATTAAATTTTCATTGAATTACTTTCGAAACCTTGGAATCGTAAAAAGTAAAAGGGTACCAAAACATTTCAAGGTCCCCCTGCAGGCACATCAAAACAACAATCCCCCAAAATTTTCAAATCTTCCCCAAATCCCCCACCCCTCACAGTTATTCATGAACGTAGCCTAATCACATTCATAAGAAACAGTTAAACGTTACGCTTATGCCAAACTTCACAAAACCTACAACAGCCTGATCCCCGATTCAATTGAGCATACACAAACGCAACCTGACCGAACAGTAGACATTCTAGCTTCCGTATACTTGAACAAACTGGGCTCCAGTGGAACAACATAATTGGTAACGCGTACAATAAGTCAATCAGTGCATACGTTTAACCAACCGAAAATGAATTTTAAGAGACTGATGAAGACAACTCTGTTGTCGAAAGATAGCATCAAAGGATCGCAGTGTCGCATTAGTCTTGCCAGCCACTTGCGGGTTCAGGACAGGGCACGTAGATTAGGGGTACGTCTGGCCTGTGCAAATCAACACTTTACATAAAACAGCCAAACATAACATACACTTACGATATAAACAATTTCATACACACAATTCAAACAACTAAGACACGAACGACGTGTGGAGTTGCTTTCTCTTATTACATGTCACCAATTGTGTTTGCTGTCAAATTAATCTTCCCTTCACAGACCTTTGTTCCTGCCAAGGCAGCGATAACTTTGGCAACCCTTTTATTCACGACAATGCTGGTGAAACAGAGGGTGATGAATTTCTAGAATTACTAGATTTACTCGAAATGAATGATACTGTATGGCCATAAAATATTTGGATCACGAATCATGCCATTACATTATATATATATATATATATATATATATATATATATATATATATATATATATATATATATATATATATATATTATATCTCTATCCTGTTGCCATGAATTACAACAATACAAGAAAATGTTGGTTGGTATTCTTAAGTAACATTAAAAAGTTTCCATATGCTGTGAATACTCCAAACAAAAGCCATGTTTGGAGAAACAGCCTCTGACCTATAAAAGCTAGACATCAGTATTGGATAATATTACAAACAAGAAGAGGTGTTGATATTTTTAAAAACATACATTCAACCAAAAATATTTATTTTCAGAACTCATTTAAGCAGCTTTTTAACGCTATGTTGCGCACTTTAATTTTGCACATCATAACGCTTGTGGTTGTATTGATACTTCTGTTAAATTGTTTAGAATACCGTTATTCAAAGGGGAAAATATTTTTGTCCAATACAAATATGAAAACTTTCAGTAAAATAACTTTTCATATCTCTTTTAATATCAATTTTGTGTTTACATGCAAATTCATTTCATGTCACTCGATAGTGTAAAAGTATGTTTAGAATACTTAACAATGAATTTTCTAATAAAATATTGTATATATGCAAATTGCTTGCCCGTGTAAATTATGCAAATTAAGGGGTACAGCGTTAATAGCTCAACATTGTCAATTTTCTTCAAGTACTGATTATAAGCTTTCAAATGGCTTATGATGTGGCTTTATGATGTGGCTGTATGTGTTAATTTTTTTAAAATAGTTGTTCAAAAGGGATAAATATTTTTTCAATATAAAAATGATTTCAGTGAAATCAGTTTATAGCTGGCGCAATAAAACTTGGAACACTGAAGTCCCTAGACACGTAGGGAAACCGCTTGGAATATACCTATATCGCCATGTGATTAGTCGACAGCAGTATCGCTATGTGCATGAAGTTTAGCAGATCTTTCAGTGTGTTCATCAAAACACTGCTTGGTGTCCCATACGTGCCATAGCCTGATAGCAAGAAGCCGTTCATTTTGTAATTACTATTAATTAATTTTCCACACCTCGTCGGTAATGTTCCACTCTCACCTGCTTGTGGGGTATACGTTTCCCAGCTTATTCGATATGCAAGAGCATGCAGTTCATATGGTGATTTTGTAGAGAGACATGGCCGTCTCTCTGTCAAACTGTTAGGTCAAGGTTACACCGGAGCAGGACTTGTCTCTACGTTCAGGCGCTTTTTTGGCAGGTGTCGCAGGCTGGTTGATTCGACAAATGATCACTGATGGCATCGGTGACATGGGGCCTTAGTTAGTGACCACTACCTATCTGACTTACAGATTGATATATGGCGGGTGCCACATGTGGGGCAGGATGCGCTTACTATTTTCGAAACACCTGACATCACTTCTTGGTCTTCTGGCCAGAGGTCTATATATCTTTCTTTCCATGAATATGACTTTGTTTGTGTACCGTCTATTTGCTGTCTGTTCTGTGCTGTTTTGTGTCTATGTTTACAACTATTGTCTTACGGGTTTTGACTTAGTGTTATTGGATTGTGGATTGGTATGATTGCGATTATTTTTCTAAGCCTTTTCTTATGTATCACCACGTCTTTGTTGGATTGACGCGGTAAATTTCAGTGATTTCCTATTTTCCTGAAGTTTTGGTGACCGTTTTGCACGAATTGACAATTAACTCGCAGTCCAACTTGAACCCGCCCAGAATCAACTCGCCCGAAACCAACTTGCCCGTTGTTTGGGGTTGTACACATTTGTACCGCGTTTCTTGTGCTATAAATTCTATGCCCCCTATGTTGTCGATTTAATCTGTGAATATCAATTATGGATGGTAGAATCGAGACTGTCTATGATTTTATCAATTGAAACAAAAATATTTAGATCGATTGACTAACACAACCATTGCATTTTCTTCAACTTTAAAAAATAAGTCATAGCCTTTCCTTGACATCGCCGTTTTCGTTTGAAAATGCTCCATTCAGTAAGAACGCTCAGTATTGCCTTGACTTAGAGATGACTACTTCTTTAGCTATTTTTTTCAGTTTCGGAAAAGATATCGCCAGATATCTACCCTTACATTTATTGCACCGACCGCCTCCTTGTTTCTTTTATACAAAGAGAATTTCTGCTTGCACCAGACAGGCTTAGTCAACAAGTAAAGTGGCATCGGGGTATTTTAAAAGTGAACATATAGTTGGAATGACGCCATCCATCCAGGATTAGTTTGAAAAAGTAGCCACTAAGTGTGAAAGATAAAAAATATAATATGATATCACTGCACACAAATGAGTTCAAGGCGCGTCCTGCCTCAGGTCTAGCCCTGCGTACAGGTCTGTGTGTTCCCGGCGTGATACGGCCTCCACCACATGGAGGTGGAGGCCGTATCACGCCGGGAACACTCAGACCTGTACGCAGGGCTACCTCAGGTCCCACCACAGTCACTCGTGAGCGGGTCCTACTAATTACTGCCCGTCACTGCCCGTCAGGAAATTAGCCTTCCAATTACTGTAATCAGTCGATATTTCAATACCAAAGACCACTACTCTTTGTAAAAACGAACGAAATAATATTCCAAGATCCGAAAAATGTTGATTTTCGAACGAGTAGCAACGCTAATCGTGTGATCGTACATGCATCACCATTGGCCATACATACTGCCCGTCGACGTCCGACCACTGCCCGTCACTGCCGTCGGGAAATTTACCTTTCAACGACTGTAATCAGTTGATATCTCATATCAAAAACATTACTTCTATACAACCAAACAAAATTGTCGTCCCAGACCCCAACAACGTTGATTTGCGAACGAGTGGCAACGCTGATCGTAATCGATGTCCGAACACTGCCTATCATCACTGCCCGTCGAGTAGAGAACTTAGCGCTCCAATATTCACGTTAGTT
Source organism: Ptychodera flava (assembly GCA_001465055.1). Lineage (NCBI taxonomy): Eukaryota > Metazoa > Hemichordata > Enteropneusta > Ptychoderidae > Ptychodera > Ptychodera flava. The sequence continues at coordinate 193,003 of LD344339.1, read as the reverse complement.
CTGAGACAGGACTCGGGCATTTGGAGTAAAACAGACTCTTATTTTGTAGCTTTCTATTATATAAGTGGTCTTTGGTATTGATATATCGACAGATAACAGTAAATTGAAGGTTAATTTCCTGACGGGCAGCGACGGGCATTAATTAGTAGGACCGCTCGTGAGCTATTCCGCTCTGGGACTATTCGCCCCACAGACGTGTGTACATAAGCGAGAAAAATGGTTTTTCTCAAGCATATGTACACACGTCTATGGGGCGCATAGTCCAAGAGCGGAATAGATCACAGGGGACTGTGGTCCCGACGAGGCTTGGAGATTTTAATAGTCATAAAACATAAATAGTGATAAAATAAGCTGCGTTCATCATCTTACTATGTATTCAGCCATGGAGACAATAACATTTCAGTTGTATTACATAGGATTGAAAAATAACCTTAATGCTATGAAGAACTGAATTTCTGAATTTGGTTTATTTCACTGTGTTACCGTTCCGCATGTTCCGCCGGTAGATTAACGCCTTCAACGGTGAAAACAGCCAAAGTGACTTGACATGTCACGTGACCAATTCTGGGAAATCCCCAGCAAAATGTAGATGGATGACTAGCTGACTGAGAGAGTTCAAGGTGGCAAGTTGTTCGCAGTATTCAGCCTAATTATAGACATTGCATTTTTTAATTTGGAGCCACCCTTTTTTCTGGATCGATGGACTGTTGCCAGCGCGGGTGCAATCGTTGTGCCACTGTGTTCTGTGACTGTTTTTACAAGTTAAACTGCAACCAGGAAATACAGTCTACTGTCAGCCATTTTGAACAACGTCACCATGTCAGAGGAACCACAGATGCTTCCCGCATGGGGTAAGTGTAGGCATGGAGGTAGAAGGAGACTCCTACCTCCATGGTGTAGGGTATTTGCATGCACTGCCAGCAGTATAGCTCTGCGTGGCAGGGCTGTGTGTTACCGGCGTTATACGGCGTCCCACCTCGTAGACTCGGCTGAAGCTGGCATTAGCAGCCAAAACTATGGTGTGGAACACTGGAAGCTAGCAGCCAAAACTTGCCAGCCACTTTCTTCCTATATTTTGAAGTCATATGTGAACATCAATCAAACATACAAGGTTCTTTGTACATGTATCAACACAAACACATCATTTACTAATTAATTTCTTTGCATAAATTATCTCCATTCTAATTAGCAGTAGCACCTGGTATCCCAGCTGGCCTATGGCTATAAAGCACAATGCATTGTCTGCTTGAATGAAAGAAAGAGTGTGCACCCATTACACATAGCATGTCTTACACATATACATCCATACTAACTATCTACACTTGCCTCATTTCTTAATTAATTTCTTTGCATAAATTATCTGCAATTAATTATCATATATATGCTAACCTATGACCATACAGCGCCAGAATATAGTGTCTGTTTGAATAAAAGAAAGAGTGTGCATCCATTTATCCTAGCATGTTTTACTCATATACACCCATTCTGACAAACTAAACTTATCGCATTTCTTAATTAATTTCTTTGCATAAATTGTCTCCATTCTAATTATCACCTATATGCTAGCCTATGGCTATTAAAAGCACAATACATTGCCTGCTGTACTGAAAGAAAGAGTGTGAACCCATTACACCTAGCATGTCTTACACATATACATCAGGACTCGACGCAAGGTCAAATCATCCACTAGCCCGAAGGACTAGTAGCAGCTCATTTTCAGTAGTCCTAAATGAAATCTACTAGTCCTGCTCAAGCAAAGCCAAATGTTGCTCTCATGTTGTTAAGAGGTGTATATGAACGTTCTCATATTTTTTGTCGCAAAGGTTTTTAAACGCAATAACTAACTTTCATGCAAGACTAGCACATTTGCTTACTGCAAAATATTTAACTTTGAATCACATATAAACCACAAAAATAACCTGAATGAAATGTCCTGTGTAGGAGGAGAGGTCATGAAAATAGCCTATTGCCATCAAGAATAAAATCAGACGTAGGAATGATTTTGTTGGAAAATTCTTCATAGCTCAGGTCGCCATTAATTTGCAAAGAGCATGTTTGTTCATGGTGGGGACAGATTTGTTTCTCCAGAACTGAAATTCATACAGCCATTCACAAATGTTCCTGTGGAGTGCCTTCATATTTTTGACATATATCACATTTTAGAATTGACCAGCTTGTGGGGAGGACCTCTCATTTGTAATAATGGTTTGTGAAAAATTTTGTTTTTAATAGTAAAAATTTGAATTTTACCATTTCATGTGCTTGTGTTTTTTATGAGTTTTTGCCAGTTACTGGTAACAAAATGTGATTAGCACAAAAATAACCAATGACTCCCAGAAGTGATTGGATACAACAGTCTGATACGCCCATTTCATACGTTGTTTTTTCACTACTGTTTTAAGGTTCACTTCACTATTATTGCCCCAATAATTTACACTTTTCCACTAAAATGGCAAAACAATAAGTTGCTAGCACCAAGTTATTATCTGTGAGGAATTCCCTCACCTGTACAAGCAGTAGCAACTTGCCATAGCACTGTTTTGGCAAGCTGGATGGCTCTTTTTAAGATCAGCTTTAATCAAGCTAGGGGGTCTTGACTATACATGGAGGTCAGCATGTGGAGGCATTCTCAAGCAGGGTCAAGCTGGCTATGAACTATCGGAGGTGTTGTTTGGGAATGCCCCTGAAGAAATCTTGAGAAAAATCTTCTTTGAAAGGCAAGGATACAGTGTTTGAACGAAATTGTGGGGTTGCTCATGTTTTTAGGCGAAGTGATGAGCTTCAAGCAAACCAAAATACATGACAGGCAGACAATTCCGTTTGATGCTCTGCGTTGAGCCATGTTTCTCGGGGCCATGTTACTGGCATGTACAGTACAATTTGATTCTCCGCAGGTAAACGGTTTCATTTTAAGTTGGTGATCAATAAAGTTTGCTTCACTGTTTCACTGTCCAATTTGTTTGGGTAAAAGATAGTTTATTTTTATATGAAATGATTGAGGCTTGGTTCATTCTTATCGAATGAGTGGCCCGGCGTCCCATTAGTTTTGTAGGGATAAACTTTCCTGGACGACTATGGAAAAATTGCACTAGTCCGCAGGACTACCTCCGAAGACATTTTTACTAGTCCTCTTGAAAATTTACTAGCCTCAGGCTAGTGGGCTAGCGCTTATGTCGAGCCCTGTACATCCATACTAACAAACTACACTTATCTCATTTCTTATTTAATTTCTTTGCATAAATTATCTCCATTCTAATTAGCATCAATATTAGCCTATGGCTATTAAAAGCACAATGCATGGTCTGCTGTAATGAAAGAAAGAGTGTGAACCCATTACACCTAGTATGTCTTACACATATACATCCATACTAACAAACTACACTTATCTCATTTCTTATTTAATTTCTTTGCATAAATTATCTCCATTCTAATTAGCATCAATATACTAGCCTATGGCTATTAAAAGCACAATGCATGGTCTGCTGTAATGAAAGAAAGAGTGTGAACCCATTACACCTAGTATGTCTTACACATATACACCCATTCTAACAAACTACTCTTGTCTCATTTCTTATAAACCAACAAAGAGAGAGAGAGATATGAAAAATCCATTAATGCAAATACATACACACAATATACCTATACGAAACATGAATAGAATATTCTGTTACAGCATGTACTGTAATATTGCAAGTGTCTCGATATTGGATAATGTCATGAAATCAAATCAGGGTAACTAATTGTAAAGAAAGTGTTAGCATTACTAACACTCACATAGTACAAATTATAAAATCCATAATTAATGCAAAGAAATTAATTAAGAAATGAGACAAGTGTAGTTGGTAGTATGGGTGTATATGAGTAAAACATGCTAGGATAAATGAATGCACACTCTTTCTTTCATTCAGGCAGACACTATATTCTACTGTAAGGCCATAGGCTAGCATATAGGTGATAATTAGAATGGAGATAATTTATGCAAAGAAATTATTAAGAAGTAAGACAAGTGTAGTTAGTTAGTATGGATGTATATGTGTAAGACATGCTAGGTGTAATAACAAACTTCATGGACCCGCATATATGTTGTGAACTGGTCAAAATCTCGTGGTATACCATTGCTGGATGTGCTTTATTGCTTAAATGAACAACTTGCAGATTATATATTTACTTTATATAAACAAAGAAATACCTAGTTATATTTATTATTAGCTATTCTAATTACACTGTATTACTTTATCTTTATTGGAGAAAAATTTGAACTTATTTTTGTATCAGACTTTTTATTGCCACAAATGTGATGTAAATCCTATATTTACAAGCAAGCAATAAAATATTACTATTATTATAAACCATCTTATGCACGTGATAGTGTACTGTGTCGAAAGAACGTGTACTAACTTCAATTCAGTAAGTATGAGTGAACAAATGGAACTATTGGAAATTGAAAGAAGATCATTTACAAATAAAGCCATGAAATATGCACAGTACATCATACAACCGTTAAGGAGGTACGCTACCATTGCAAAAAATGTTGGGACATTCTTGAAGTTGACTTTTCTGAAATAATCTTTATGTGTACATTGCAAAGATATGAAAAAAATATGGGGTACCCATGCAAAATTTTTGAAAAAACATGTGCAAAAATTGACAGAAAACCACTAAATCTTCCCATTTTGCGAAATTTGCACTTACCAGCAGAATCTTTATTTTAAATTTATCATTTAACTGTACAATTAGTCTTTTTTTAAAAATATAAACTTCATGTAAATGCACAAAATAATTTTCAAAATGTTAAAAAGTACAGCAATATCTATCAAACAGACAGTGTTCTTTGATTTAGAAGTAAAAAAAGTTGGGGTCACCAGGCAAATTTTCTTACTAAATAGCAAAAAGTGACGAAAAATGGTGAATTTTGTTAGACCTGAGATTTGACCCTCTAGCTTACTGATATTATGTCAGAGCTACAATTGTTAATTATTCTCTACTGATCTTTCAAAATAAAAATAACTGTCAATTTTTCAGTGCAAAAACATAATTTCGGTTCTTCTGATTCATAAAAACTTCTGAAAGAAATATCATAAGGTCACTAGCATGATTTTTTGCCATTTTGTCCTGTTATTCATGCTCACCAGGTTCTATCAAAAAAGAGGGCACTCTCATATATAGAATGGTAGCGTACTACCTTAAAGCCCGGCTCGAAATGGACCGGGATCAGGATTAGTGCCTAGTTTGGGTGGGCGTTTTGGGGCATGGCTCTGCATAATGAGTCTGTTGGCAACAGTTGCGATCATTCGCACTATCTGCGTAATCTGTTTGCTCTCAAATCACACTCAGGCTTGGGTACGTACACTGTAGCCTTCGTTTCCCGGTTCGTTTCAGTTATGCCATGGCAATACTCGAAAGAAAAAAGAAAGAAAGAAAAACTAGGAAGGAAAAGGAACATGTCAGGAAAATGGTAGGAAATAGGTAAACGGCGACGTCATGACCGATAGCAAGAAATAAAGGAAATTCACGGAAGGGTCGAGACTTCCTTGAATCTCGTGTATCACGGCACGGTCCCTCCACAAAAGAGGAGGGACCGTGATCATGGTAATAGCGATCGCGGTCAGCTGCTCAGTTGCTTGGCGGCGGGGTGATATCGAAAAATTATCACGAGTTATGTTTATTTTCGGAGCAACTGCAAGTTTTGCTCGAAACGTTTGTTAACCTTCGACTGGAATCAATGACAGACTGGGTTCCTCTCCGTCTTTCTTTCTACCTCCATGGTTATTGAAGGAATTAAAGTCCAGCTTTTGCTGAAATATTATTACGATGTAGCGCGGAATCAATGAGCTGTCCTCAGATACGCGTATCCCAAAACGTTTACAAGATTGGGTGATGGCGCTTACTTGCTCATCTTGAACTGAAAGATTGAATGTTTCAACTGTTCAAATATCTTACAATTTTTGTTAAATTCTCATCACAGAAGTCCAAATGAAACTGGGATAATCGGTATGTCAAAACCTTACTAGTACCAGCCCTCCGAACACGACATGTCATTTCCACGTGTAAAAACACGTGTACATACGGCCGTTTTCGGGGCCAGCATATATATCCAAAACAACTGTTCAGTACCGTCACGTTCGGCCGTAGATTTGGAAGGGGGAAGTTGCTAAAAACGTGGATCTCTTCGACTGACAATAATTAAATTGATCTTGGAGGCTACCGCCATGTTTTGATGGTTATTTTCGATGCCATTCTCAGTGCAAACTACGGACTCTGCTTACGCGCTTTTCGCTAGAAAACATCGTACTACGGGTAAGCTTACGGACCAGTCCTCTTGCTAAGTCACGTTTGAAAATGGTTCACTTTCGTGATGTCATTGCACCATAAACGCTAGCAAAAAGAGTTGATGGCAACACAAAGTTTTCATCCTTCGCCCGCTGATATAAGTCTAAGTTTACATATAGTTTGTTTACATCGTAATTGTTCTCGTATGCACAGCAAATGTTTGACCAGTTTACGCCTCTGCGTGTCACCGAATGATTGACAATTGTTTGAATCATGGAACGACCGTCTCCTGAGGGCCATTCCCTTTGTTCAGAAAGCGATTTTTCCCCTAATCGTCGTAGTTTTAAAAAACTTTGTGAAACTTTGCAGATACCTGTATGGCCTAGGTGTTTATGAAACAGTCTATGTTCATGGTATGCCAATAATAGATGTTTGAGAATCGTTTAGGCTGATTTTCACGGAGCGGTCTACCTAGCTATTGCCAGTTGTCACTCAAGCACCATTATGAATTTTCAATAAGTTAGGGGCCTTTTATACCCCGCACACCGGTTTAAGTAGCCCCAGGCAAAAGTTAGTAGTCTGTGGACGCGGGACTACCGCTAATTTCGAGCCCTTATAACAATATTACACGTCATTTAAAATGACTTCCACTCCAGATGTCGTATCATTGTGTAGTTGAGCTTAATGTGAATCATATTATAAACAATAACCTACTTTAATTTATCGATGAATTCAATTCATACCTTTCGCCAGGTAAAGTGAGTCACCTGTAATACATTTTTTGATAGAACCATTTCCACATGTTGTATACGGATTTTTCATTCGGAACCCCTTCCCATTTTCTCTTTGGAGAAAAATGATGCCCATTGAAATTGCTTCACAGCCCAATGGAAGTATAAACTGGACACCACCAAATGTGATAATGTATATTTTAATTTCATATGCCATTCTCAGATTGGTTGATCTGAACTGATATCACGAGTATTGCCCAGGGCATACTGATTGTATAATGGATCCATAGTGATGGTCACTTGCAAAGCTGTAGAAGAAGCAAAAAATTAACTGATGCACTTTGATTGGTTCTGTCTCACCATCATGGAGTATTTTGTCTAGTGATACCTTGAGACTGCTGTTGCTTTAACTTTATATTATCATTCAATGACACGGAAACATATTTTATTTCAGAAAGATGAAAAGGAGTTGAAATGCAACTACAAAGAATCAGTACTCAGCTCATTGTAGACCCATTAAAGTGAGACACCTTTGTCTCGACAACAATTAAATTGTCCCTCTGGTTACTTTTGACTTTTTCAGATTTGAGGGAGTATCCCTTGTCCTTTGAATGCATCAATGAATTGGCCCTCCACTTGGATCCTGAAAATCCCTTTGCAGATGACTGGAGGATGCTAGCAGTCAATCTTGGATATAATGAGTCAATTATCATATCATCTCTAGAATGTCACAAATCCCCAACCAAGAGTGTGCTTCGTATGTATTTAACTCAGTGTGAATGGCCAACATGGCAAGCGTTGCAGAATGCATTGAGAAATATAAAAAGGGCAGATGCGGAGCAAAAACTTGTTCAACATGCTGACAAATTAGGATTGTCCTCTGAGGCTGCCAAAGAAGGTCTGCCCATTGGCTGGGACAAACCAGCCAACTTGAAGCGTTCAATGAAGGTGCAGCCATTTAGTCACAGCTGCATAGATGAACTTAGCAAGCTGCTTTTGCTTGACCACCCACTGTCAAAAGACTGGAAACTTCTGGCCAGCATTTTGAAATACAGCAAGCCTGACATTGAACGGTTTGGAAGCTATCGTAATCCAGCTTCTGCACTGCTACAAGATTTCCAGTGTAAACATGGAGCTACTCTTAGTGAGTTCTACGATGCTGTGGTTGAAATGCCAAGATATGATGTCATCTATGCTCTCTGGAAGCTGAATGAATTAACTACAGAAGTTGAATCAAAGAATGCCAATCCAAATCTGTCAACTGCACAAAGCTTGCCACCGCCAGGTGCCAACAGACCAACAGTCAGACAAATTAGAGATATGTCTGAACAAAACCTACGAACACAACCATCTGCTGGAAAACCCAGGTTTGTCTATAATAAGTATCATTATTCTTCACTTGTACTTTAGAGCAGATGTCATGCTGCTGTCTGTTTGTCCATGTGTCTGTCTGTCTGTCTGTCTATCTATCTGTCTGTGTCATTTTGGTCATAGTATCATTTTCTTGTAAACCAACTGTCAGAGTGACAAAGATGAGCCTATTCAGTTCATATCTGGTTCCATGTAATGTACCATTCAAGGACTAAAAGTACTTAAAGTGTGATACTTTAATATGGCTTCACTTGTAGTTGTGTTTCAGTTTAAAATATAAAAATGGCACCATTGTAAGTTTAGATGTATCAATACAGTGTACTGCACTGGAAACAAATTGGTGCGATCTCAGAATTGTGCAATAACTCTTAAGTCTTGCCTGATCTATTCTCTTTCTGTATAGCCAGACAGTTCTGGTCTCTATCAGATAATGGTTTTGACCAACAAAAATATTTGTATGCAGATTTTATTTTTGACCAAATGCTAAGTCAGAGGAATCAAAGAATCCAGATAGCTTGCTAATTTTCCTCCTGTTATTTGCATGAAACTTTTCCAACTGTAGAAATCCACCTCGTCAACGTACCAGTATTGAATCTGTAATAGACAAGTTAAAACAGCTTGGTTTTGATGAATCCACAGCCAGAACAGCTGTCTTGGAAGCCAGCAGGGAAACTAGTAAGTACAGTCATTGTTTTTACTTAATTCTTCCTTTACCAGTATCTATTTTTCTTTGGCTACTCTTTCAGGCTATGTTCTTCATCACTGATGTAAACAATCCTTTCCATCAGGATGCAAGAGGCTGAGTGTACATTTTCTCTCACATGTCTCTGTATTTTCTGGTCTGAAGTACTACATTTATCATATTATACCTTGAAAGATTGCATGACTATTGCAACAATTCTGTGAAATATATTTTCATTATCTATGGAAATCATGATATAAAATATGAACATTATTGTTGTGCAATAGAGAGCATTGTATTCTGATTAAATTATTACACTACAACATCTGTAACACACGGCTTCACAAGTGATGTGTACATTTGTAAGTCCAGTTGTGTAGGCCCTTTAAATATGAGTCAGAGTGTTTATGATGTATTTAAGGTTCCAAGACAAGAAATTGACCATTTTAAACCAACAATTCTCTAGTATTAGCTCAGAACCCCCGTAAATTGTATATTTTCGGAAAGCCTAGATATAGGGGAACAGTTTGGTTACCATAGTGTCACCATTGTTTACATAACTATCACGTGACAGGTAATTTGCATAACCTTCCAAAAATCGGTTTTCCCTATGTTTTGTTTCAATGCTTTGAGATATGTGGCTTAAATTTGTGTGAGTGCAAGCTTTCTGAAGGGTCTTCAAAAGTGTGTCTCAGAATTTTTTTAAACCTTCTACAACAGTTTTTATGCCAGAAAAACTTCCAGAGCAGTGAATTTAAGCATAGTTGATTTCTTTAAAATTGTGCTCCAAAAAAACTAAGCAAGATATAAAAAATCTGAGACACACTTTGGAAGAGCGTTGTGACAGCTTGCATTCCAGCAAGTTTGAGTCAGATATTTTGAAGTATTGAGACAAAACATAGGGAAAACCGTTTTTTGAAAGGTTATGCAAATTACCGTGTCACGTGATAGTTATGTAAACAATGGAGACACTGTGGTTACCAAAATGTTCCCGTATATCTAGGCTTTCAGAAAATGTAAACTTTACATGGGTTCTGAGCTTATTAACTGTTAGAGAATTGTTAGATTAAAAAGGTCAAATTTCTTGTCTTGGAACCTTAACCATGGTTTTCAGGATAAATATGGCATGTCTTTTTTAAAGTGCAAAGGTTTCACCTGATGTGCAAAGTTTCACACTCTGATGGTGAAAGATCAGTTGTCTTTCCTTCTGGTAGCAGTGGGGATCATAACATTGATGAAGTATGTAAAATGTATGTAAAGCTGATTGTTCAAGGTGTAATATTTTATGATTAATAGGCATAGAAGATACTGAAGATTTACTTGATGAAGCCTTGGAAATAATAACTGAATTGGGAGAAGGTGAGTGAAAACCAATATTTGCAATGAATTCACGTTTCAAAATCAGACACCTTTTAAACAGAAATTAAATTTCAACTGCAATAGGTAGGAAATTTTCACCATATGTACAGTTTAAGTTACATGCAAGTTTGAATGCATTGAGTCAGAGGATGAAATCCCATTGCTGCGACGTACTTCTGATGTGCATTGTTTGTCACCACCGGTACACTGAAAAAATGTTGCTGCACTTAGCCTCATAAAGAATAATATATTTAAGGTAGAACGCACCTCGGGGACAGACATTCGGACTCTCAAACTTTTACAATTCTCTTCTGATATACCACATGTGGGGGTTAATTTTAAAACTTATGCTGAAAGAAAACTTTTTACCGGCTTAGTTTTTCGAAATTCGAAAATTTTTATTTTTCTCCATAGAGTTAACACAGGGATGGCGGCCATTTTGAATTTCTAATATCGGTAAATCTTGGGTAATTTGTTTCTCTAGTACCATAATTTGCACGGTGACCCCCTATTTTTATTCTTGATTTTGAAAGAGAATGATTGAAAGATTCCTTTAGGAAAGTTATATCAAAAGTTTAAGTCTTTCACTTTTGAGGTGCATACTACCTTAAGAAACACCAACTCAAGGTATTACCAACCTAAGGCATCAAGATGTATCTCAGTATACATCATGTACCTTTGGTATGCCCACAACTGACTTTGAAAAGTACATTGTGATTCGAACGGTCCTACCAGTATCTCAGTCGGACATGGCAAATAGTACATTGCCAATCCTCTTTCATCATCAAATCCAGTGTACAGAAGGAATGGTAACAAGCTGTAGTGAAAGAAATTTCATTGTCTTATTAATTGATAACAATCCCACACAGCATTTGCATAGATTGTACCTCATATTTTTTATTTTATTTATTTATTTATTTTTTTTATTTGGCTTTATTTAATGAGGGTAGCCTGGTAAACTCTAGAGAGAGTTTATCTCCCCCAGGGCCCTCGACATTACAACAAATATATACACAACCACAAA
>LD344339.1:159764-174338 GCA_001465055.1 Ptychodera flava | reverse complement strand
AAGTGTAACATGATTCCTTATGCTTTTGATGACCTTGAACTTCTTAAGTTTCAAACATTTGTCTCTTCAGTGTGCTTTCTCTGAGTACGTACAGTCTCAACTTATTCGTACACTCTCAACTCATTCAACAGAACTTACTTACAATGTTAATTTGAAAGTTAAAATGTGCTTGGTTAATAGGATGAAAATACTGATATTAAAAGATAACCAGCTCAAGATTCTTTATAACCTGACAGATATGCTGTTTTTTTATGACGTAAATCTTGATTTAAGGTGAAGTACTACGAATTACGTCAAAATTAAGTTGTGGTGTCACTTTCTTGAAACTTTGCACAAATATTCTTGGAAGTTGTGCAAGTGCAAAAATGAAATAAAAAATGGGGGTCACCACGCTTGTTTTCATGGAAACGGACGTTAAAATGGCGTCGTTAGAAATAAATAAAAATGATATAATTCACTTAAACTAAAGAAAGCAATTATAAAACGCTTAGCAAATGAATTAATTTTAATAAATACCAAGAATTTTAATAAATACCAAGACTTAAGATCCATATCTATCGAATGTATAGTTTTCATGATGTTTGTAAAGAAATTTTAACATAAGTATCGATTACAAAATGACGATATCGAAATTATATCACTACATAATTTTCGAACTTTCTTCCTGTCGCTTTGAATGGTGTCATTTTGACCAAACTTGGCGAATAAACTCCTGACATAATACCATTTAGTTTACACTTTTAATAAAAGGGTGTCACCACGCTACTTTTTACAATATCTCCAGGTGAATGGGTAATTTGCGCCATATAAATGGGAGAGAAATGTTAATTTTTCACTCATATTGAATAAAAACCAGCTTCCTAGGGGGTCAAAATAGGACAAGGTTCTATGTCACATGTATTTCTAAGACACTGGGTCAAAAAATTAGGTAAAAGGGCAATTTCAACAATGACAGGTGATGTTAAATACATGCGCTACAAAATAACCCACTTGCGGCAGGCTGGAGTTAAATCTGCGCAGAAACGTTCTAAAGCGTGTGCGCGTCCGAATTCGTCGCCCTTTACCTTAAGCAAGTCTTGTTTACTTTAATTAGAATGTAATTAACACTCGTTTATTTGCTATTATTGACTAATATAGTCTGATGAAATAAGCAAATCTGTATTTTTACGGAATTTTTTTCCATTTTTGGTCAGGCCATCCTGAAATGAGCAATCAAAGATATCCACCTTCATCAATACATGTATCACAAAAGGTTATTCTCTACATAACACAGCAGAGCTCTGTCAGCTGTTGAGTCGCTTGTTTTTTCAAAACCGCTGGTCAGACAGCTTTAATATTTGGTTTACATGTCCCTAGGATGACCTTAGTGAGATAATTTCATACAGTTAGGAAATACTTAATTTTGTATCCATGTCTATAGTAGCTTTAGGGACTTTGGCCCTATGTTTATTTATTAAGGTAGTATGGGCGTCAAAAATAAAAGACTTCAACGTTTGCTCAAACCTTCCTCATTGAAACTTTCAACCAACAATGTGAAGTTTAGCACTGGAGAAACTGATTACCTTACATTTACTGTATTCCTCGGATTCTAAAACCCCCTTTTCAGAACCAAAGGTGACAGAAAAGATGTGGGGGTCGTATAAACGGATTTCACCATGAAATCAAACGTCATAGTTAATTTATGCTAATTAATGCAATGTTATGCAAATTTTATGCCAATATTTTTTTGATTCACACAAGCACTGCAGACAACTCATACTTTGTGATATCGACTCATGGCCATGCTACATTGATACTGCATACTGGCAGCCGAATCTGTACAATAAAAATTATTGGAGATCAACAAGTTTTGGAATTAGCGCATTTGCCATACCTTCTTTTGCCAAAGAATGCGGTAGCAATAAACCTTCATATTTCGTGTATAGATAATCACCACGATACTTCGTTGTAACAAGTACGTTCCCCAGCAGCAGCGCTACATGTAGCTCCCCATAGCATGGCCACAAAGGTCAGATAATGAGTAAAGGGAAATCCCTAAAGTTCCGCTGGCTGTGATTGGTCAATTCACGCAATAGGTCAAAGGTGTCAGTGCATGAAGTCATGGTAAAATTCTAAGTGCATACAGTGTGATGGTGTCCGTCCGATGTTTTCTATTTATGATTTTCAATTACCGTACTCCTTAAAATAAACGATCAATTACACGTTGTGAGTTTTATTATTTTGCTCCTACGGTAGTTTCAAAAAGTCTAACTGTATCTCAAAACGAAATGTGATCTTACGAACAGGCAGGCTCGAACTGATAAAGTGTTGAAGCATCGGCTGGCCAAGACGAAAGATTGTTACGCCAATCTGCTTACAATTTGATGAATTGAACTTTTGGCAATAAATCTTTGAAGTTTTTTTTTATTACTTGTATCGATGAACGAAATGTCTCTTGATGTGGAATTCAGTCATCTATGATCAACTGTTCGAAGTATGGTACGAACATGCATGTTTTTATTCTAACTGTAAGTGTATAGGGCCGTTTATGAAGTTGGGTATTTTTCCCTCGCAAGACTTTGAAAGCATGCATAATCTTGAAAATCTGTTACACTATCGCCTACTCCCGGGACTAGTTCAAGAAAAGGACACACACAAGCAAGAAATGCCATTCAAACAATAAATACCTTTATTACATAGGCATAGGTCAGGCATTAACAACAATCTGCCAACCTGCCTTTACACTCACTTCAATAGTCCTCTTCACTCAGTACTGAACATGAAAGTAAGAATATTAGAAAAAATTTACCATCCTTCTAATAGTTCAATACTGAGTAAGAGTTATCGCAAACAATGTGAACACCACTGGGATCACTGAACTTGGCACAGCTATTTTTATTTTATTTTATTTTATTTTATTTATTCTTTTATTCGAGAGCGTACTCATAAAACCAGAGGAAAACACAATAAAAACTTACTCTACAAGAAAATAAAATAAAACTAGACATACTCTTCACTTGGAACACAAGTACATAAAGTTTAAAAACATTCTGAGAAAATCTTGCGCCAAAAGTTGCTAAGTCGAATTATATCAAAAGATAAAGTTGCTGCGATGAGATGATTTTTGCTTTCCATCAAATGAACGTAAAAATTAGAATGGGCCATCCGTTGTTTACTTTGAAATGTCATGATGCAATGACTGACAAAAGTTTCTGAAATACTCAATCGGTGTCTAATACCCAACAATATTCTAAAACCGTTATTATATGAAACTCTGACATCATTGATACATTTCTCAGTGTAAATATTCCAAAGATGGGAACAATACAGAGCAGAACAATATGCCTTAAAAAGACATATTTTAACTGAAGAAAAACATTTATAGAAAGTCCTAATCAAAGAGTTGGCACTTGCATAGAAACTCCTCATTTGTCGCTTAATATCATCAACATCATTTCCTAAATCATTTAACATTACCCCAAAGGTACAAATGTTTCTTTACAAAAGTAAGGACTGAGCCATTTAAATACACATGAGGAATGCGAGTGATTCTGCATTGCTTTGGCATTACAAATATGCACTTGGACTTATCTGCATTAAAGAAAATATCGTGAGAAGATGCATAATTACTACAAGTTTTTAAAAGTCTATTCAGACCTTTAACAGAGGGACATATAAGGACTATATCGTCAGCATACATCAAATGGTTGAGACAATGTCCCGCAATGTGACAACCTATTTTAGTTTTACATAGCAAGTTGCTTAAGTTATGCATGTATATATTAAATAAATGAGGGGATAATACACCTCCTTGTTTAACACCATTGTAAACATGAAAGGCTTCAGAGATGACAGAGCCCCATCTGACATGAAATTCTAGGTTTTGGTACCAACATATTAAGATTCTAACAATATACAAAGGAACATTTCTGTCAAGTAACTTACGAAACAGAGTCCAGTGATTGACTCTGTCAAATGCCTTTGTGGCATCTAAAAAGCACAAGAAAACTGGACTGTTATGATGTTTGTAAAAGTCTATGGTCTCTAGAAGAAAAACACACATGTCTGTAGAATGATGGGTCTTAACACCAAATTGATGATCACTGGTATCAAGATATGTTTCACATCTGTGAAGTAACAAAAATTCATAAAGCTTAGATATTGCAGTGAGCAATAGCAATTGGGCGATAATTGCCAGTAAATGTAACATCACCAGTTTTATCCTTGACAATGGGAATTAAGATTGTATCTAACATGCGAGATGGCAAATAACCATGAATATGAACACTTGTAAATAAAATTGACAGCAACGGGTGAAGACGTCTATCTGCATTTTTCAAATGCTCAGCAGAAATACCATCGGGCCCTACTGCTTTTCCAAAAGCTAGATTACCGACACACGTAACAATCTTGTCTGTCCTGAAAATCATGTCATTGTTAATATCAACTCCTGAGATACCATTCATAACTTAGGATTCACTACCTTTGTCAGTGACAGATGACATTAGGCCCGTAAAATGGTCGCGCCACATTTTAGCGATATTATTGTGGCCATAACATCCACCAACAGATGAAGACAGAGGAGCAGATTTCTTATTACCAGTTACTCCCCTCCAAAACTGCTTCGTATTTCTATTAGAAAGGTGCTCAGGAAGGGCATCAGCCCGCATTTGCTCATCATTCCTTTTACAAAACCTCAAAAAGTACTTAAATTTAGAACGTGTTTTTTTCATAAGATCAAAAAGTGGCCCTTGACGAGGGCTACCATTTTCTCTCCACAGAATAAAAGCATCCCGAGCGAGAGAATGATGTTCTTTTACACAATAATTCCAACCAGGAACAGACTTCTGAGAATTACGCTTCACAGATGGAGAAATGCTTTGCGTAGCTGCTAATGCTAATGCATTTACAATGTCATTGTACAATTCATCAATACTGTTCAAGTGTGAAGGTTTAAGGATCACCACAAACAAAAGCCTCTGCATCAAGACTGATGCCACTTAAAGTATACTCAGTACAACTATGATAATTACATACAGTGGCGTCATCTAAACGTGACCAATCAATTTTATCAAATGTTGGGTCATTTTGCATAAACTCATATTTTTGAAGTTCCTCAAGATTACATACTATATTTAGAGGGAAATGATCAGACCCAATGTAATCATAAAAAATATGCACATCCTTAATACATCTATGCGTAGCAGATGTAGATACACAGTGATCAAGCCATGACGTGGAATGATGAGCTTCACTGTAGTATGTGAAGTTCTGAGGATTTTGTGTACCAAGAAAACTATCATCAGAGCACACATAATCATTTTCCTTACAGAAAGTGGACATTTCCTGAAAAAAGTTTGAATCACTATTGAAATCAGCGTTCCAGTCTCCAATTACCATAACACTATTGATTATTGCATCATCGATGCAAGCACGAATTTTCTGTAAATAAGAGACATACTCGTGATAATTGTTGTTATTTTGAGTAGGCATATAGACATTGATCAAGGTGAGAACGCCGCTAGAATGGCTAATTTCAAGACCAATCAAGCGGCTGTCATTATAGCGCCTAACATTTACAGAGCCAATGGACTTTCTCCATAGAACAGCAACACTGCCAAAAGCTCGACCATGTCGGATTCCGCTCTCATCATCCATGGACGTTTCCCCAACCGCATAATAATCTTCGCTAATACGTGACAACAAGCTAAGTTCTGACTTAGATAGCCAATGTTCCTGCAGAAAGCAAATGTCACATCGTTCACAAATATCCCTAACAGATTCAATAGAGGATTTGATTCCTTGACAGTTATATGAAGCGATGTTTAATGTCATGAGCTTTGTTGTGTATTCCTGGCATGATAGAATTTTCTCACGAGAATACCAGATGGCCAGATGTTAGGATTTAAGATTCCTTTGCTATTATCAGATGTTGTAATTAATTTGAAGGAAGATTAAGTGTCATATTTAGTTTGTAAAGGTACAGATTTTACGTCCTTAAAACCAATGTTATGAAGATGAGACGTTATTTCATCCGCTGTAGTCTGGGGTGACAGTCGGCTTACGAACAGTTCAACACGAGGTGTTGTGTTCACTGCTTTCAGTGATAAAGGTTTTCGATCTCTTGTTTGATCTTCTTGCCCACAGATAAAGTCCAGGGGGCTTATAGATTGGGTCATGTCCGTCCGTGAGTCCATCCGTGAGTCCATCCGTTCACGCAGATATCTCAGACACTTTGACAAAATGTCACATGACCTTGGTGACCTTTGACCTCAAATATACATATTTGTCCATAACTCAGTAACCACAAGTGCTACACCCTTCATATTTGGTATGATGGGACACCTTATGACGCCACATATTGTTCCTCATTAATTATGTGCATATCTAATTTTGAGCGAGCCAATAGAGCCAGAGGTCTGATTTTTGGTATGTAGGGATAACTTAGCAATACAATTTTTTTGACAAAATGTCACGTGACCCCAATGACCTTTGACCTCAAATATACATATTTGTCCGTAACTCAGTAACCACAAGTGCTACACCTCATATTTAGTATGATGGGATATGATGCCACATATTGTTTCTCATTATGCACATATCTAATATTGAGCGAGCCAATAGAGCTAGAGGTCTGATTTTTGGTATATAGGGATAACTTATCAATACAATTTTTTTGACAAAATGTCACGTGACCCCAATGACCTTTGACCTCAAATATACATACTTGTCCATCACTCAGTAACCACAAGTGCTCCACCCTTCATATTTGGTATGATGGGACACCTTATGACGCCACATATTGTACCTCATTAATTATGCATATATCTAATTTTGAGCAAGTCAATAGAGCTAGAGGTCTGATTTTTGGTAGATAGGGATAACTTATCAAGACATTTTTTTTACAAAATGTCACATGACCTCGGTGACCTTTGACCTCAAATATACATATTTGTCCATAACTCCAGTGTTTTCTCCAGGACGCGCAAACGCGTGAATCGCGCATTTTCAAAGAGCAGTCGCCCCCAAAAATTATCTGGACACGCGACCTGTCGCGCGTCTATGGCCCCTGCCATACCAGACAGTGTGTTGGCCTTTTGATTTTGCAATACGTCACTGACTCGTCACGCCAATGCGTCTGTAATGCGTCTGGTGCCTAATATCGCTACATTGTCCGTGTGGGAAAAAAAATAATATCGCTCAGCTCTGGTATCTCCTTGCCGCGCCTGTGTCCAAAAATAAACAACTGCCACATCTGTTGTAGCATATCACAGTCCATCATTTCCCTTGTGTGTTGGTCTTGGCCGCCTGTCAGAAAAAAACCCAGAAACTTTGTTTATTGTTCAATGACAGCCGCCTGAAATGAAAGTGTTACTATGTTTCAAAATTTTAATTAGCATCGGCTTGGGACGAATCACTTTGACGCTGAACTTTCATTCCAATTCCCCTACCAGCCACCGCCACGTGCATTTGACGATCGAGATTCAAGTCATGAAACGAAATCGCCTTATTACTGCCTTTTACAAACCCAAGTCTGATGACAAAATGTCTGAAAATTGTGAAGCGGAAGAAAACAAAAAAACTGATAGTGACGAGACGAAGTCTAAAGATGTGCAGAGAGACATTGAAGAAACAGCTGAGACGGCCGGAGAGACGGGTGCTGAAATTGGAAAGCAAGGAAGAGAAAATCCTGGTGAAGTTACGGTACATCGGATTCAGACGACGATACTGAACGACTTCCTTCTAAAAAAAGAAACAGGGAATCTTTTTGGCAAGATTCCTGGCTGAAAGGTTATCCCTGGCTAGAGAAACCTGAAGATGGGCGTGGAATGTGGTGTAAGGTATGCCGTGAAGCCGGAAAAGATAATTCATTTACTACGGAGATGGGTCGCAGTAACTACCGAACATCAACTTTAAAACGCCATGTCGATAACGGTAAACACAAAGATGCAATGAGAGAAATATCTTTGCGGTCAAATCTAAAAGTTGCCGTCTCAAATGCAGTTACTCAAAAAGAGGGTTGCAATTCTGGTCGCTATGAAGGCTGTATATTGGCTGGCAAAGCAAGCAGTCGCAACCGATAAATACGCGTCGCTTTTGGATTTGTTGAAAGCTGCGCGGTGCGAACCCGTGAACAATCTGGAGGTAGGCAAAAACGCTACCTATCGATCGCATACGACGGCAGAAGAATTACAGCAAGCCATCGCTGATACGATCAAAGCCGATGTTGTCGATAGAATAAAGACTGTGACTTTTATAGTATTTTGTGTGATGAAAGCATGGATATTTCGACATCGGGATGATCGGGCCGTCTAGTCGTTTACGTGAGAAGTGTGACCGGAAGTTTCGATGTTGAGTCGCACTTCCTGGGAAATTTGTATATCATCGAAAAAGACGCAGCATCTTTGACGGAAAAACTTATCAGTACCGTGAATGAAAACCAGTTAGAAAGGTTGAAAATGGTTGGTTTCGGAAGTGATGGGGCCTCTGTATTGACCAGTGTGAAGAATGGCGTAAGCGCAAAATTGAGAGATGTCAACCCGTTCCTCATTAATAGTGGGTGGACTTGATTGGGACGCCCCGGTTCATCTGACCGGAGTATGACCGGTTTTTTCCGTCACGTGGTCGGGGTCATCCGGCGGATTCTCCAATCAAGTGGCCGCCATATTGTATTCGTCGTCTGCCCCGACCAAAATCGATCGGACTATTCGGGGATCCCCGAATAGATGCGCGCGCAGAATCCCCGACCCAATCAAGTACGAACTTACTTGCCCCGGGTGCACCGGTCTACACCGGTCGTCCCAATCAAGTCCACCCATTCATTGCGTCGCACATCGTCTCGCGTTGTGTACGAGCCAAGCTGCCGCGAGTGTCGAGTACTTGAAGGAATACAAGACTATTTTGACAAGTTTGTTCTACTATTTCAAGCAGTCGTCGCTGCGATCTTCACACCTGAAAGAAGTTGAAGACATGCTTGAAAGTCCGTGTCTCAAGATGAAGGAAATCAGGTGGTTTGCGTTCTACGATGCGTTACAAACCGTATACAGGTCATGGAACACATTGGTGACCTACTTTGACGGGCAGTGTTCATTGAAAGACCCAAAGGCGGCAGGCTTACACGGCAAGTTGACGCAGTATAAATTCGTGGCGGTGATGTATTTCCTCATGGATGTGATCCCCATCATGACCCGACTCAACCTTATTTTTCAGAAGGACGACATAGATATTGCAGCGATCAAGCCGACAGTCAGCGCTGTCCTCGGTCAACTGACACAGATCAAGGACGGTGCAGTATCGGGTTTCTACACAGACAAACTTTCGGAGATAGACAGTGACAATGGGACGTTGATGGGACACAGAATTATGAATAAATCGAAACAGAAAATGCTTGTTGATGATGTGAAAAGGGCATTTCTAAGTAATTTGATCAATAATATCCAAACCCGTTTTCTTGCAGATGGTACGGGGGTAATATCTGCATTTGATATTCTTGGTATGAGAGATTTGTCATTTGTTGCTAGCGATCAGTTACCGCATTATGGCAATGATAAATTAGAGATTTTAATCTCACACTATGGCTTTGAGAAAGTAAACAAAGAAGGTCAAATTTGTGCGCCTGTCATCAACCCAGATAACACACGGCATGAATGGTCTGTTATAAAGCCAGTAGTCTTACAGCAGGCCTATCCCAGAGATAATTTTACCACTTTGTGGAAATTTATCAATTCAAATCACAAAGATACAGTGCCAAATTTGATAGCACTCGCAAAGATTTCTGTTGTTTTGCCAGTAACCACTGCAATCTGTGAAAGGGGCTTTTCAGCCCAAAATAAAATCAAGACATCGTTGAGAAACAGGCTAGAAGAAAGTGCCATTAACAGACTAATGACAATTCTCATTGAGGGCCCAGCACTACCTGACTTTGTTGGTGAGAAAGCCCTGAAGCTGTGGAAAAGTACAAAGGCCAGGAGAATTTTCTCAGCATCAGGCAGCAACACAAAATGACTGTGCACTAATAATGTACAAACACTGTATTCATAAGGTGAACTGTGGACTGTTTAAAGCTTGCTGAAATTTTAGTTAATGTAAAATTATTGTAATTAATATTGCATTAAACTGCATAGTCAATAAACTCCAGTATTCAAATAAATAATTTTATTGAAATTTGAAAGATGAAAGCTGTGTAGATTGGTCTGCAACAGTGTGAAGAGCTTAGTGATTACAGCGAAACCTACAGTAGAGATGAAAAAAAATATTAATAAACACTTACACTATGAATGCATACATATATTTAAATTACTGAATTAATTTGCATAATTAACCTAATTTGCATAATTTATGCACAAACCCTCCCCCCCCCCTTCTAAATCAAATCCCCCCCTATTTTATTATGTTATGGGTGACATGCCCCCCCCTTTTTTCAAAATCCTGGAGAAAACACTGTAACTCAGGAACCACAAGTGCTACACCCTTCATATTTGGTATGATGGGACACCTTATGATGCCACATATTGTACCTCATTAATTATGTGCATATCTAATTTTGAGCGAACCAATAGAGCTAGATGTATGATTTTTGGTATATAGGGATAGACTACAGGATAGAAATTTTTTGACAAAATGTCATGTGACCTCGATAACCTTTACCTAAAATACACGATTATATCAATAAATAAGTAACCACAAGTGCTATGTCCTTTATATTTAGTAGGATGGGAGACCTTATGACAACACATGCTTTACCTTGTTAATTATGCCCATATATAATTGTGGGCAAGCCAATAGAGCTAGAGGTCTGAATTTTGGCATATATGGATTAATTAGCTATACAATTTTTTTTCAAAATGTCATGTGACCTTGCTGACCTTTGACCTTGATTATGCATATATATGCATAACTCAGTAACCACAAGTTCTTTACGCCTCAACTTTGATAGGATAAGAGACCTTAAGATGTCACATCTTGTACCTCATTTATTATGCGCATATGTATTTCTTGGCTGGCCAATACAGCTAGAGGTCTGATCTCTTTTCACGATTTAGAACCATAACTTAGACATGCCTCTTGTTTCAAATTGGGAACAATGACATAGACCTATGTGTCCATAGATCTGAACATATACACTCCAGTGATACTTCTTAATGACCACATTTCCCTGCCCCATTAAGACTAATACTCCAATTACAAGTGGGGACTATGTCATTGTCAATGACTTGTTTTAATCCAACTCAATGTGTATTTTAGTCAGTTTTTTATGTATTCTAAATACAAGTCCGCCTACAGACATAGTCATAGCACAGAATGTGCCTTACTGATAGTTCAAAATGACATTTTACGTGCACTTGACAGTCATAAAGAAGTTATTCTTTCACTACTTGATTTGACTGCTGCGTTTGACACTATCAATCACAAGCTATCGTTTTATCGCTTAGAGCACAGGTTTGGCATTAAGGGCAAGACACTTGCTTGGTTTCAGTCCTACCTATGTGATAGAAGTCAGACTGTGTGTATTGATGGTATACTGTCAACACCAAGTGATCTTGATTGTAGTGTCCCCAGGGAAGTGGGCTAGGCCCATTACTTTTCACGCAATACGCGGCACCATACACGCACTGGATTTGATGTTATTTGCAGATGATACTCATTGTATCTGACATGTGAGCGTGCTGTGGACTCATCATTCATAGTTGAACATTGTATTGGTCATATTCGTCAATGGATGATTGAAAATCGTTTGGTTTTGAATGATGCTAAGACAGAAGTGATCCACTTCTGTTCAAAGTTTTAGAAATCAGTTGATCTGTCATCTCTTCGAGTAGGGACCACTGATGTTACTACGTCTAAATCTGTCCGTGATCTTGGTGTTTATTTAAATTGCTGTGCAGATATGAGTACTCAAATTTTGATATTATGTCTGTGTGCATCGTTCGCTCTGCATAGAATTGGTCGTATTAGAAATGTTTTAAATCGTACAAACACTGAAAGACTTGTGCACGCTTTTGTATCATCACGTCTCGATTACTGCAACGGCTTGCTGTTCGGTATTGAAGACAAATACCTCTGTAAACTTCAGTTACTTCAAAATTCTCGTCTAGTTACACGCACAAAAATGCATGAACACATCTCACCAGTGAGGCGTGAGCTTCACTGGTTGCCTATCCATGCTAGAATTAATTTCAAAATTCTTCTTTTTGTGTATAAAATTTTGCAAGATCAAGCACGTTCTTATCTTTCTGATCTTATCACAGTTCACGTTCCTAAACGGTTTACACGCTCAGCGTTCACACCAATTTTGGAGCCTGTGAACTGGGAACAGAAACACTTTGGTTATCGTTCTTTTTCTAATGCTGCTCCCACTTTATGGAATGCCAAACCAAAAGAAATCAGAGTGTCACCATCTGTTGCCTCTTTTAAAATATCTCTGAAAACATATATCTTCGGAAAGTATTATGATTAAGTCATCGTTTTGATGTTCGTATCATGTTGCATTGTAGAGTTTACATTTTTAACAGAGTACAGTGTTGTCCTTATATTTAAAAGGAGCCAGGTAATTCAAGAATGTAGACGGGCGGACTGCGACGGAGCGAAGCGACCGAGGGGCGAGTGAGCGTAGGTAACGAGGGGGGAGAGTGCGAGAGGCGAAAAATGAAATTTTGGAGTGGAAATGGTGTTCTCTGGTGGCATCTGAGGTGACATTTAGCTGAGACTGAAACAGTACTTTTGTTGTGTGTCTTAGACGTGGCTCACATACTACAAAACAAACAAACATGATTTTGTTTTGTTTGTATTATTTATGACACACTTATGGTTTTATTTGCATTGAAGATTTAACATTTAATCTTAAATCTACGGCAGTCTGCTCATTTCATTGCTCATTTCCCAAAATGAGGATGGAAAATTCAAAATACCGACAGTATTCTAATAAAAACACATTCGCTTTTGTTAAAAAAAAAAAACATCGGTAAGATAATTCACTGTTACAGTGTTCGCATTTACGCAAAAAATGCGTATATCGAAAACTCATAACAATGAAAAAATGCGTGGAGAGTCGATCCAATGCGTAATAATATTACGCATTGTATTGAGTCTCTACGCATTTTTTATTATGAGTTATAATATGCAAACAATAATAGTAAAATGTTTGCGAAAGCACTCTCCGCGACTTAGTCTCGCATGCCAGACCTCGAACCTGCATGCGGCGCGAGTGGCGAAGCTGTCCCCAAATTTGATCAAACCAGATATGCAGCATGGCGTCGGAAGGAAACAACTCTGTTTTCTTCAAATTTGCTCCATGGGTCTGTGAAAAAATTATTAAGAGGGTCCATCGAAATACACTATCAGGCAACCCAACATGGAGAACATGGAGAGGCGTAGTGAAATTGAACCCATGCCGGAATCCACGACGTATAACAACAGGGGATCAGCACCACAGTGAAGCCGTGAAGCGTGACGATGATGCGCCGGTCGGCAACGGTCGGCAACACACATGCCTGTGACCGTGGATTCTAGTACGTAAAAATAATCAATGAAAAAAAACACCCATTCAAATAAACAGTTGGTTCTAAAAAATTCAGTTCCAGCTCATTGTTTTTAAATCTAGAAAATAAAATGCGTCGGTATTGCTCTGAGAATAACTTGATTTGTTGAGAAGATCATACTCGTACTGACGTTGGCAGCCAGCGCTGCGGAGGAAAACTAGCTGCGTCATGAACTTCGAATCGTCGATCAAAATCACATCTTTTCGGCGCTTTTTTCTCACAAATTTAGCGAAATTGAAGTTTTTCATACATAAACTAAATGTATTGTTGGAATCAAGTATAGCTTTTGAACGGGCTTTCTTCGGGAAAAAATATTCCATCGGCAAGGTGCCGGTGGCCGACGCCACATTTCATTTTATGCTATCGTTAAAAATGACCTAAGATGACCTTCATACTAATCTAACCAATTACACTGCTCGTAATAAAGACAACACCAAAGGCGCGTCCATCAGCCAATCACACTATTTAACAAATAAAAGATCGGGCTCAAAAAGCCACAAACGGGTATTTAGAAACTGTTTTATGTTTGTGCATTTCCATGCGGAAAGGGGTCGCGAAACTGCTAATCGTAAGTGTGCCGTCTAACAGCTGGCAGTGCAATCCCGAAATTACAGGTCTATAAAAATAATCTACTTACGTTAAAAGTAGCCGGGAAAAAATGCAAAACAGCCGGGTTATTTACCCGGCACCAGGCTTCTAAGGACAACACTGAGAGTACCCGGTATTTTAATGTACTTGTTGTATTTTAACCAGCGTATTTTTATGGTACTCTTTTAGCTCACATTTGGTATACCAATGTGAGTTAATCGTATAAGCTGAATCAGTTCATTTGCATGCCATTTGCATGTCTGTATGTATGTATGTATGTATGTATGTATGTATGTATGTCCGTCCACGTCAAAAACAGCTAAACCGCAGCACCTACTGTCTTAGTATTTGGTGTACAGGTGCACCTTGTAACCTCCACAAATGTAATAATCTCCACAAATGTAATATCAACCACAATTGTAATAAAATGCACCCATAAATGTAATATCGCCCATAAATGTAACAAAAA
>LD344339.1:144428-157747 GCA_001465055.1 Ptychodera flava | reverse complement strand
GTTACATTAATGGTTGACTATTTTATTACATTTGTGGTTGATTTTATTACAATTGTGGTTGATATTACATTTGTGGAGATTATTACATTTGTGGAGGTTACACACCTAGGGGTGGAGATGTGAATTTGTTCAAATGAACATGTCAGTGCCAAAAATATGCAAATGAGGGGAAAAAAGGAAAAACCCTGCAAATTGCTAAAACTCTGTAACCGTTGGTCAGATTAGGTTGAAACTTGGTGTGCAGGTTCCTTTAGGCATTCTAAAGTAGGTGTTTAAAATTTTGGATGAAATTTGCATGTTTCTATTTTTAGGATTATTTTTTCACTGTTTGGTCAAAAAATGTTTTTCTCTGAAACCACTCATCTGATTGCTTTGAAAGTTGGTATACATGTTCCTCAGGATGACCTCAGTCAAGTGTATACAAATTGAATAGAAATTTTAATATTTGTAATTTTTGGGCAATTTTCCAAATTTTGGTCAAAACTTTTTTTATTGAAAAATTACTAATTTGATAGCTTTGATATTTGGTATACAGGTTCCTTAGGTTGATCAAAATCAGTTTAATGAATATCGTGAAGATATCTTGAATTTTGTATTTTTGCTGAATTTTTTGGTTACTTTTCTCATTTTAAGTAAAATTTCTTCTTCTCTGAAACCGCTAGCCTAATTGCTCTCAAATTTGGATTGGATGTTTGCAAGGGTGTTACCCTTCTAATTGTTGAAATTACGACAAAATTGGAAATATTGCTGTTTTGGCTCAATTTTTGCCATTTTTGGTCAAAAAATCTTAAAAGATATATTCTTTTTATAGCCCCTGGAAGGACAGCTTTTATATTTTGTGTACAGATGTCCAGAGATGACAATAGTTAGATATGTGGAAATTGTCCTGAAATATACAAATTTGTATTTTTAAGACAATTTTGTCATTTTTGATCAAGAAAACTTGTTCTCAAAATTACTTGTCTGATAGCTTTGTAATTTGGTACAAAAGTCCTGAGGGATGTTATGAGATAAATTTTCTGCTCAGAGTGTTGGGAAACCCCCAAATTTTTATATTTTAGGTAATTTTCTTTTGTGACCTTAAATGACCTACACCAACCTAGGATATGTTGTGAGAGAGTTTTGAAGGCTGTGAACATAATTTTATCATATTTAATATCAATTTGTAGTAAAATTTGATCCAGAAAACAAAGTTGAGGTAAATTTTTTCATTGCGAACCAATTTTTGCAACTTTTGCATGTAAGACACACAAGAACTGATGAGAAATTTGAACCCAGGATAATTCCAGATGTCGTAATCCCCCCCCCCCCCCACAGTGGAAGGCATTTCACTTTCTGTAACTGATTTAAGTGCTGTTTACATTCGAATGATAGCACTCATAGCATTAATTAAAACATTCCCAAGGTTGTAAATACATTTCCTGCCAGCTGGTCTTATGTAAGGGGTGGAACATTTGATATTCAGGAGGGGGTAGGGGATAGAAGATTGATGAGGTAACGTTACTTTTTACCAGATCCCTTGTACATTTTTCCCACTTAATTTTTTCCCCACTCTCCCACCTTTTCTTTTTGTCAAGCTTCTCTAGCTAATTTTTTTGTTGACATTTGCTTATGTATGTAGGATCTGCTTGTCCCATTGCTGTAGAAGTTGATATGCATGTTCCTAAAGATGATCTCCAGTACCTAAGTTGCAGACCTTATTTGCTTTTGTCATTCTTGATTTTCTGGTTTAAATATTTCTTGAATTTACCAATTCAAACCGAATGTGAGCACACTGTCCTTGACGGTATTTTTATTATTATAATTGTTTTCATCTTGTATTTTATTGTAAAGCGTTTTGATATTTTATTGATGGAAATCGCTTTAGAAAAATAAATTATTATTATTATTATTATTAATAGTTTCATGCAGACATTGCTCATCAAAGTCACTCTCAAGACCCTCTCCACTTACGGCAACTTCTTTGTTCGGATGTCGGAAATGCAGTGAGGTATCAGTAATACAAGCACCTGTGTCGCGTTTCTGTTCAGAGTTGCATAACAACTGCGGCTCACTATGTGATTCAGAGTGTGTCACCTGTTTCAGCAATGACTCCTTCATGGAATTCAACTCGACACGTAAAGATACAAGTTCAGCCTGGAGTCTAGTTTCACGATTATCAAGGGTACTATTCCCTTTCAACTGAGAAACTTCACGTTGTAAAACTCGAATTTCCTTTATTAATACAGATACATCAATATGGGAAACATCGATAGGTACGTGGTAGTCATGAGAGATCAGAGGCAACAAAGCATGGCACATCACATTCGTCAAGTTTGTGAAACAAAGCTAGCATATCCTGGACATTGTTACTACGCTTGTTTTGGCCTTGACGACGAATAAAACGACTTCTGTCAAAATTGCATGAATCGAATAGCAATCTCTTAGCCTGTTCAACATCCTTATCGTCATAGGTGTCAACACAAAGTTTGACAATCATATCAGAGGGCAAAACATCAATCGTGTTCCAAACAAAGCATAACAACTCGTTTACAATGATGGCTTTATTACCTAATTGGCTTTGAGACGCCTCAGGCTTTTTACTCTTGGAAGCAGCACCTTGTTTTTGTCTTCTGTCAACAGCAATGTTTAGAAACCGTTTCCCTTCACAGCTAGGGCACAGGTCGAGGTCACCCTGGCAAACTGACATATTCTCAAGGGTTCCGCAGTCATTACAACGCATGATGACAATGGCGTTGGCTTTTGTTGACAACACCGACGACGTATCACGTCGAATGAGAGCCCGGTCGGTTACAACAAAAACAAGAAGTTTTCCAGTATGCAGCAGGAAAAAGGTTCCAGAAAACACAAGAACAGGAGCACAAACCCTTTAGAGTAGCTTGTACTGAGATAAAATTCAAAATTACGTCCAGCTGACGGAGAAAATCAACAAATTTTGGGTCAACAGAATTACACGACGTTGACACGAAACAGCTTACGTAAGCTTAAATCTATGCCTTATGGCTGTAATGGTAATATACTAGGTGTGGGTAACCTACCAGTATCTAGCCCCAGGGGAAAGACTGTCAATGTCATGGGTTTGTTTAATTCTCATCAGAGAAGACGACGAAGTCATGGCCATCGACACAGCAATAACACCAGTAATCCCCAGTTCAGTGTTCTACTACCCATGTTAAATCAACCTTTGGGTGTTCACAAGGTAAGAACTGCATTGTTTGCATGCTCCTTGCAGAAGTTAAGATCACTTCTCCTGACTGTTGAAGCTGTGAATGTATACGACCCTCTGCTGCCCGAATACCGGTTAATCGCCATTATTATGGATCATATAGAGGCAAATATCGCCTATTCAAATTGTTTGGACAGAAGGCATCAACAGTCAGCAGAGATTGTTTTTCCCCTTGAGGTTTGCTAACAAAGGGATTGACATGATTAATATCAACAATATCTTAGCCAACAAGGACGTTACAGACAAAGTACCACCTTATTTTAAATTTCAAGACCCTCCTATAGTGTCCTATACCTATTCTAAGACCATAGGTAAGAAATTGTTTAATTACAATAGGGTCTTGAAAGAAATTGATATTAGGAACAATGTTCATGATGGTACTTGTGATTGTATGTCATCTCCCTTTTGTTACAAACCTCACGGTCATATAATAACAGGTGACATGAAGATAGTTACAAATCCTAAGCTTCGGCAGGTATTCCAGTTTGGCCCAAAATATCGGGAGCCACCCTAAGTAAACTGGAACTTTAACTTTAAGTTAATCATGGATGCTGCTGAGGCTAATGCTAAGAAATGGGCTGCCCTCGAAGACGAAGACATTGGATGTCTTTCGGACTGGCTTCGCACAGTCCATGATAAGGTAAAATCTCGCATTTCACGTCTTCGTTCTTCCCATACTGTCATCAACACTACATCTGCCTTTGATGACCCTTCTGTACGGGAATGTCTAGATGCTTTACACGATAAATATGTTGTTTTGCCTGCAGACAAAGCATCAAACAACATCATTTTTGTCTGCAAGCAATATTACATTCAATGTTTAAAGAACGAACTTCAGATTAACTCTGATGATGAGAGTAGCACAACATACTCTCTTTCAACCTTATGTGAAGAGGAAATATTGCAGAACCATTCAACAGTTTTGAATGACTTTTGCATCAAGTTAGCGCAAGATGACAACGTGTTACCTAATCTATATTAGATTCCTAAGATCCATAAGAATCCTTATAAACAACGTTTCATAGCTGGTTCCAGTAAGTGTACAACAAAACGCTTGTCACAACTTTTAACCATCATTTTATCAACCATTAAATCTGGTTTGGTACGGTATTGTGACAAAGTTTATGAAACTTGTGGGGTCAATCAAATGTGGATATTAAAGAACTCCAAAGAATTGTTACATATTTTACAAAATAACAAAAACGTACAATTCAATCCACACATTTGATTTTTTGCTCACGTGTTTACACACGTGAGCATATGTCGCAGCGATGTCTGTCTGTCTGTCCGTCTGTCTGTCTGTCTGTTGGTCTGATATCTCAAAAACAGCTTATCAGATCAGAATCAAATCTGGTACATATATTCAATTAGCAGATGGCAAGAACTGATTAGTTTTTGGTGGGTGTGGCTTGCATACTTTTTGCTCATTTGCATAATTAATGATTTTAGAAAAAACGGATATACATTTAAAACGACTATACACACAATTTGATGAGATTTGCTACAAATGTTGATCACACCAAGATATATCAGCAGTGGGAACCATTAATGGGTGACATGAAAGATAAATGCTAATTTGCATATTTAATGAACTTTCCTAACTAGGGATATATGTCTGATTTGACTCGATCAAAATTAACCAAACTTGGTATGTATATTAAAGATACAATGATTTAACATTATTGAAAGTCATTAAGCGTTTTAACTTCAGCCAATTCCTAATTTGCATATTTCATGAACTTTGTTAATTAGGGATATATATTTGAAATGACTGGACCAAAGTTGATGAAACTTGCTACATGTATTGAAGCCACTATGATACACTATTTTTGAAAGTCATTAAGCATTTTTATTTCAGCCAATTCCGAATTTGCATGTTTAATGAACTTCCCAATTAGGGATATATATCTGAATTAACTTGATTGTAGTTGTTGAAACTTGCTATATACATCAAAGATACTGTGATATAACATTATTGAAAGTCAAAAGACATTTTTACTTCAGCCAAAACCTAATTTGAATATTAAATGAATTTTCATAATTAGGGATATTTAACTAAATTGACTTGATCAAAATTGATGAAACTTGCTATATACATTAAAGACACTATAACACAACATTATTGAAAGTCATTAAGCATTTTCTCTTCAGCAAATTCCTAATTTGCATATTTAATGAACTTTCCTAATTAGAGATATATATATGAATTGACTTGACCAAAGTTGACAAAATTTGCTACACATATTGCAGATACCATGATACAACATTATTGACAATCATTAAGCATTTTTACTTAAGCCAATTCTTAATTTACATATTTAATGAACTTTGCTTATTAGGGATATATACTTGATCAAAGTTGGCAAAACATGCTATGTACATTGATGATTATATCAGGTACTAGGTTAAAACAATATAGAAAGTCATTTCACATTCTCATGTCAGCTAATTTATAATTTGCATATCTAATGAGCTTTCACAGCTCAGCACATATGGCTTGAAGGACTTGGCCAACGGTAATTACACTTGCTATATAAAGTGGTGATACAATAAGAGCAGTCAAATAACTTTAATATTTTTATTTCAGCTAATTACATATTTGTATACTTCATGACCTTTTAGAATTAATCGGCGGTGATTATTGTTCATTATTTTGATCATAATAATTTGAATGAAGTTGCAAACATGTGGCAAAGGTTCAAATTTACACATAACTTCAATATATAATGTAACACGTGAGCATTTTCAGTTCATATCTGGTTCAACGTTGTACACAACCATCCCACATAACAAACTTAAAGACAGGCTATCATCTCTCGTGAAGAAAGCCTTCTTTTACAAGAATGGTAGTCGTAGGTATGAATACATTGCCATAAAGCGCAACTATGGGCTATTTCACCAACAACAGCGATGTCAAACTCAAATACAGTGATGTTGAGGTGAGATGCTATATTTCCTAATTGACAACATATTTGTCAAGTTTGCTGGCATGACATTCAGGCAAACCATAGGCATTCCCATGGGCACAAACTGCGCCCCACTTCTTGTAGACTTATTTTTGTATTCGTATGAAGCAGAGTTCATACAATCACTTCAGAAATCTGGGTGTAAAAGGATTGCCAAGAGATTTAACAACACCCACAGATATATTGATGATCTCATCAGTTTAAACAATCCTGGCATATCCAATTATCTACACCACATCTACCCAAATGATTTAGAAATAAAAGAAACAACTTAAAGTGTGGACTCGGCATCATACCTAGACGTATTGTTTGAAATTAAACAAAATACACTATATACTAAGCTGTATGACAAAAGAGACGATTTCAATTTTGAAATCGTAAACTCTCCCTTTTTGTCAAGTACTATACCATCATCTCCAGCTTATGGTGTGTATATTTCACAACTCCTTAGATACAGTAGAGCATGCAATTCATATGAAGACTTTCGAGTCAGACACAGCCTATTGGTTCAAAAGTTAGTGAGGCAAGGATTCTCAGAAAGTAGATTAGTGAAATCATTTAAGAAGTTGTACGGTAGATACGGAGATGTTGTATCAAAATATGACCTGTCTGTTACTCAAATGATGAGTGACAGCATACCAAATTTTGACTCACAAAAGTAATTTGGTGAATTCATCAAATAACAATGGATTTGTCGCGTTGGGTCAATCTTGACAGGTGCTGCTAGCTAGCAGGGTACGCTTACCCATTCCGGACACCTGGTACCACCACTATTTCGTGGTTCAAGATGACCCCATTGCCTTTGTCATTTTCGATATGTTCCTTGGACCTGGTAAATTTCTTAGTTACCTTGAATGATAACGATTATTGGACCTGATTTGATGTTTATTACATGAGAAAAACTATGTACAAAATTGATAAAACATTAATGGAAGAAATTAAAAGAATTTTCAGTTCATGCGCGAAAGACACTTGGGATGTCGCGTTTGTCGATACAATTGCCCTCTTCATCGAAGTCAAACCTGTCAAAGTCTATATCATTATCTTCCCCCTCGTCATCAAACACGAGTTTTACGGCTTCATTTGATAAGTCGTCATCCAGTACCAGAATCTCCTCGGAAATCATGTTGTCTTCAGTTCCGTTGAGCGCAATTGCGATACCCGCGTGGAAAGGAATGATTTTTTCACCACGTGAAATGAGCAAAACGTACTTGATCGACATGTTCAAAAACCCGACTATCGTAATGTTCATGTTATGGTCGCCAAATGGCATCGAAATATTCGATTCGTACTTGATCAAGATGTTTAAAATTCTGCTTATTTTGACGGTAGCAAAATGACAGTGACGAAAAGACAGCATTGTACTAGATCGAGACGCTAAAAAATCCAACACTTTTAATGTTCATTTTACGTAGCGAAATCCATGTGGAATTTTATCGCCAGGAACGATAGAACCGTTCCCGATTGACACGTTCCAAACGCTAACAATAGTGTGCTTGTTTTGAGGTTTGATGCTTCACTTTGTCATTTGTTTGCGACTTTGATAAGCAGCGTTGGTGTCGTGGATATCCTTGTCTCATTACATGACAATGAATCTATTGTTACAGTCAGAATTTGGGTGTACCCCCACCCCCCGGTGGGTGTTATAAACGAACTAACGACCAATTACGAATCAATAAAATAATCCTGGGGGTGTTATAAACGGGTCGGGTTTTAGAATCGGAGGAATACGGTACTAATGTTTGAAATTCAGAGTGGCTACTGTCCTCGTGTTAAATCTATGGGGAGGAAATAGAATTTCGATTTTTTTCCAAAACTAAGAAAGTGAAAATTTTTCTTGCTTTAAGCTTTCAAATGAGCCCCCCACATAGTAGATCAGAAAGGAACTGTAAAAATTTGACAGTCCAAATATCTGTTCCCAAGGCGCATTCTACCTTAATGTACCATACCTCTGCCATGTATTGTTGCTGTGAAAGTCTTCTGATTACTTTGTGTTATTTACTTCTGTAGTTAAATGAAAATGAACTGGCAAACCTTTACTTTCAAGGAGTAGAATCATTGCAAAAACGTCCAATTCCAAGTGAAGATGCACATCCTGATGTTCCTCAATATGTGGATCAACGAGAAATATCAGATCAAAATATCCATGGTTCAATCCCTGAGACACATCCCATGGAGCAAACCAGGGTACAAAACCAAGATGCTGAAAGACAGAAACGCTTAGAGACAGACAGAGGTGCCAAGGGAAAGACAAGAGAAAATCCAGCGGACCAAAATATTCAGCCAACACCTCGAGGACCTTCACAGAGTCAGAAAGCACATTCACCAGGTGAAATCAATGAAGAAATCACCAAGAAAATCTCAAGACAACCAGTGGCTGCTCATCTTCAGGCTAGAGGAAATCTTGATGGTGGAGGGACAAGTGATGCCACCAGATCTAACATTGCCCCAAGAGAAAATCAGGCCAAACAAGATGATGGTGATGAGTCAAAACCTCAAACAGGTAGTACTGCACAGAAAGTGCCAAATTCAACCTCAACTACTGGTGCAGTGCCAAAAGTGAAGTTTGAAGACAATGCCCCTGGTGATGGTGATGGAAGGAAAACCGCAACTGCATCTGGACCACCAGCAAAAATGCCAAGTGTTGTGGTACCTGACTCTAGCAGTAACTTAGAACCAAAGAGTGGAGACTCTAACAGTTCAGAAGCAAGCCCAGAAGCTGAAGGCATTCAACCAGTCACTGATAGAAGACGAGATGACACAGCAGCGGCTGAGCAGAAATCAATGAAGAGACATACTGAAATACCCGAAGCTGTATACACAAATGTTGTGAATGAAGAGGTTAAAGAGCCCTCTCCAGATGATTCATTTGATAAGTTAGAATCCCCTGACCCTCAGCAAGAGCAAGTAACTTTGGCACCTGACTGTCCTACTGGCAATTATGGTCCAGTGCAAGCAGCACAAAGTCAAGATTATATAAAACATGGTGGCATACAAAGTGGTGGAAACACACACACTGTCACAGAAGAAACTGATTTGCAGAACAACAATGCGTCAGTTGGAGCAGGTGGAGGTGATGGCAGCGCAACAAATGGCAATGACGGTGACTTTGATTTGGATCTCAGGAGTCGTAAGCCAATAGACGCTGCAAACAGTGAGAGACCAGAACAGAGGCTTGCTGGTGAAGATGAACCTACTGTGACAAAGTTAGAAAATTCTAACCAGGCTGCCATGCCGTCACTGCAAGAATATGAAGATGGAAGAGAAGATGCAGCTGTAGCAGATGATGAACAAAGTGGTGGCAGTATTGCAGCATTGAGGGATCCCTTTGATGACCAGTCAGAGAGTGAAAGGAAAGATGAAGAACAGGAAAGATCTGAACAGTCAGGCCAACCTGATAAACAACAACGCCAAGATGATAATAGGTCTGCTATGGCAACTGCCTCAACATTGAACACACTGGAGACTGGTGTCTATGTGTTGTCATCGGCAGACATTGAACAGATCACCAAGGGTAAAAGCAAACTGATCTCTAATGAAGGTGCCTTTGGACCTGTCTATGAAGGCAAGTGAAAATAATTTTTGGTCACTTCTGTTACTAGAGACCAATCAAATCAATCAAATTTTTCACATTTGAGTTCTACAACTGATGCTTTGCAAAATGATGTTCCAAAAGAAGTGAGAAAGAGAAACTTTAAAATTGAGCTTCCACTAATAATTTGAACAGAACTGATATTATTATAGTTACACACTGATGAACATCAGCCAATCACAAAAGCTCCCAGGTGCTGAAAATGACAGCTGAAAACTGTTGAACATGTGAGCTAATGAACTGCATAAGTCTGCATAATTAACTGGTATTGACTTTCAAATGTTTTGGGTTAACACTTCCATAATCAACACTTTACAAACCCAGAGATCATTGCATAATGGTAAATGAATGAGAAAAACTGCTGTAGCACTTCAGATGTGATATGACATGTTTTTGGGTTTTTTTTGAGTTAATATTCATGTATACCAACAGGAAGTGAAAAGGAGACAGCTGATGAATGTCCAGTCATATATATATACCAACTGCCAACATTCCAAATTTTGTGGCCTTGCTTGACATAGTTTACATCAGTTGGCTGTGTGTACTTATTTAAAAGTTGTTTTGTAATAATTACAGGTGAATTTATATACGAAGGACCACTGAAAGGGAGTCGAGTGGCTGTGAAGATTCTTGACACGAGTGGAACACACGGCGAACGAGAGTATAAGAGGGTACATGATTTTAACATATTGGTTAAAATTTCATTCTGCATGTTGTGCGGGCAGTGCCTTTATCCTTGTACTGGTATGCTTATGACTTGATATTGACCAATCACTTGACAAGTGTTTCATGACAGATTATAGAACTGACAGCCAGTGACAAAGTGCTACAATCAATTATTGACAGAAAATAGCAGAATTGACTTGAGTACCATAGTTTCATGCAATTATTTCTTGTTCTCTGTGTATTTGCAGGAAAAGAGTGTTGCTGGAATAAAGCATCCCAATATTCTTCCTGTATTCGGTGTTTGTGAAGATGAAGGGTAAGTACAACTTTGAAAAAATTCAAGGATTTCACATGTTATCAGTAGCTGTTGTTGAACTAAATTAATTTCAAAAATTTTATTTTATATCATTGAGTAATCAATCAAAGTGATAACAGATCAGTGTTTAAGATTTGTACTCAGCATTGTCCCAGTGACTCATGAGTAACTGAAAGAAATGCATTTGCCATACTTCATGGCAGGATGACAACTTTCCTGTTCAGTGGTCGTGCTTCAAAAAAATTAATTCAGCTTCATCTTCTGAACGATCTCTCCTCAATGTTTTATACAGCCATCCAATATGCATAGTATACCCATACATGCAGAATAGAGATTTGGCGTATCAGATCAGCCAGAAGAATCCAGCATTGACATGGCAGAGGAGAATTGTAATTGCTATCTGTCTGTCTAGAGCTGTTCTGTACCTCCATTTGCCAACAGGAGACAGGTAATTTGGTTTCATCAACTGGACTGATATCAGTTCTTGTATCATTCTGTCTGAAGTAGGGATATAGAATCTGATGTAGAATGATGTTTATGCAAGAAAATATGGTGTGGAACCAAGTTACAATTTTTGAAGAGAAATGTTCCATGGGATGTGGCTCTCAAAGTGGAAATGATAAACTAATTTCTTTGGTAACTGTTTTTCTGACATTTGAGATTTGCAATCAATCTTGTCATATCACTTGTGAATACTTTGATTGCCTCTGTACACCAGTTCAATAACTCTAGATCACCACCCAGCCTTTGGTTCATCTCATCATTTTCGATACAAAAGGTGAAATATGTTGAGGGTGATTGGGAGAAATAAATGAGAACTTATGGAATTTTAATTCGGGCAGCAGCCAGGAAAAACAGTGCCATGTAATATCCACACCAAACTCCCTTAATTATTGTTAAAGCTACTTTGTGAAAAGTATTGTCTTTTATGCAGGCTGGTCATTCGATAGATGATAAAATATTTTGAAGTAATACTTTTTCACGATTACATGGGTCATAAATAAAGAAGCTTTGGTTAAGAAAAACGGAGTAGAACTTAATCGTAACATTGTAGCATTAGCCTCTGGGTAAACAGTAAGAATGTAACCTACGGTATTTGACATCTTGAGCAGAGAGTTTTACAATCATGTGTCACTATTATTAGGGTCTATAGATAGAACAATTCATGCTAGATAAATTTATTTGCACTATTGTCATCTAATTGTCAACTGTCCTGTCTGATTTAATATGACATGGAAAGGCATATCTGATTATAAATTAGTCATTCAATCAGCGCAGTTGGTCGACAATCATATCTCAACCGGCCAAATAAGCAGATGTGTTGAAAAATCATGGTGGAACAGTTTTGCATTAATATATAGGAATTCTTTTGTTATTATTGACATTTCTTGCACCCTGACCCCCTGGTACTCTATGACGTCATTGGACTTTTATGTCCGAGCCGGGTTCAAAGGGTTAATAATTCTGACAGAGTGATAGATGAGCTAAGGAAATTGCCAAACATTTCTCTGTTATTTTGTTGTCTTTATTTAGAAAAATCAAGGTCTACCATCGTGATATCAAATCAGCCAATGTCCTACTCAGTGGTTCATGGTGGCCGTATTTGGGAGATACTGGACTCACTAGAGAGACAGCCATGGAAAAGACACATCTCTCACAGACAAGTAAATTTTAACTGAATAAGTAGGAAGCTTCTACAGTATATTTTGTTTGCCAATGTTGATATTTACCAAGTCATCTATCTAGTGTAGCAAACAATAGATAGATCAGTAATTAGCACTTGAAATTTTCATTTTTCAAATTAACTAAAAGCTATTCAATTGTAGAAATTCAACAATAGATCAACTTCATACCATTACATGTACAAAAGTTTGTGTAGGAAAGAAGCAAAACAAAGTTGTTGAGAAACAAACCAAAGAGCCAAGGGGTATTAATGCCAAAAAAATTGCAATTTAACTATTAAATGTGTTTTTAACTTCTCACTAATTAGATTCTCAACTGTTAGCGAGTGGAACCCCAGGATATCAGGATCCCGTTTTGATTATGAAACCTGCAAATTATTATGATGATGGTTGTGACATTTATAGTCTTGGAAAAGGTTGGTTTGAGTATCTCATCATCATCTACTGTAATTGATGCAATATTATTTGGTGTTGACAGATTGTTGAAATGATTAGAGGATTTGCAAACTTATGGTTTACCATTTTTGGTCAAAGTCACATCTGCTCTGAATGTCCAAAAGCTTTCAAATGTGGTCTTTACCGGTACATTCCCAGAGATGACCTCACTGTGATAGTGTAAATTGTGGTGAAATTCAAAAAGGAAACATGTTTTCACCAAGCCGTTTAAGTCAGCCAAAAATTCACTAGTTTTGTTAGCTCATATTTGGTTTTATATATAAATACCAAAAAGAGCTTATATTTTTTCTTTCTGGACATACTAGTACATCCAAAAAATAGCGTCAATGACACTGTAGCTCCCATCCTGGACTATTTAGTGTTTGTTCTCTGGTCAGATATTTGAACATGTGTGAAAGGGATAAAGTGCATGAAG
>LD344339.1:111333-142155 GCA_001465055.1 Ptychodera flava | reverse complement strand
CAGACATACAGACATACAGACATACATACATACAGACATTTCCCTAGCCTATAAGAATAGCTTCCATTGCCATATATACATATGGCTATGGGAGCTAAAAATGGAGTTAGAAATGTATCATTTGAGTCTTTAATTTGAGTTTTCATGACAGTGCTGCTAGAACTGTTGACCAATGTCTTGGCCCAAGAGACAGACGATCAGTGTAGAGACTACATTCACAGCCAATGGCTTGAAGATGAAATTTTAGAAGATCCAGATGCATTGGGTCTAATGGCTGTTGAATCATCTGTGGTAAGTTTGAAAAAACAAGAGTTTGAGGAAGAATCCAGAGAAAATTTTACCTTGCCATTGCCAGGCTAATACACGCTAATCCATTTGCATCTGACAACTAGTGGAAAGCTTCAAATATGTCACACGAAAGGTAAAATAACAAAGCATATTGACAGTTATAACCTCAAAATTGACAGTTTGTATTATTTGTAAATACGGCAGCTTCTTTGATAGAAACTGTAGTGACATTGATGAGTTGTGTATTCCAAATGATTTCATTCTAGATAACAATGTTGCATGCATCTGTTTAAAGAATCATCAGAGGTAGGATTTGAAATTGAAAGTCATATGTAAAGGAAATGGCATGCAGTGAGAACAAGCTATCATAAATACTGTTATCCTGATTTCTTCCACAAATGGTACGGTCCAATCTCAGCACTTCCATACTGGATACATAATTTTGGAATGAGCTAATTTGACATTCATATTTCCCTTGAAATAGGGATGGCCACCACTTGAAGAAAATGAAGTTGCTAAAGAATTTGCCAAAGTAGTGATCTCATGTTTGAGGACAGCCCGTAGGAAGAGAGCCAAACTGCCAGATATCTGTCAGAAATTAGAGGTATGTTACAGTATTCATGGTTTCTTTTCAGAGATATAGTAAATTATTTATTTTTCTTGTTTTGCTACTCGTTGTTGTTGATAATGATGGTTGATAGGAGGAGAATTTTACAAAGTGTTGAATTAGCCTGACTCTCTGCATATCCAGGATTATGGTAAAAATAAACATGTAATCAGCCCATTTCTTTTCAGATATGAAGTGAATCATTTGCTTTATGGCAATTTGTGAAGTAATTTAATAATGCAACACATTAGCAATATAATCATGCACTGATTTTACAAATAATGATAACATCTTTTGATTGTGTCTCATGCAAAGTTTAAGGCACAAATATACTATTAGGTAATTGTTTTAAGTAATAATAGATATTACCAAAACAGCCTTACACTGCATGAAAACGCAATAATACAGATTAATTCACATTAATGAGTTGCTTGTATTATAGAATAATACACATGAATTCACATGAATCCACATGAATACAGGCTTTCTGAATACAAGCAATGGATTATTAACTTTATTCACCTGTATATGCACTATTCAGCTAAAATACAGGCAATAATTCATGCTAATACAGTAAGTATTATAGCGTTTTTATGCAGTGTTATGTGTTGAATTGATTCTATAGTCTTCCTACACCAGACAATACCTTCTTTCTTACCCAAGTTATTGTTACGTCATTTAATCACACAAGGCTCTAGCGGCAGCAAATAACATTCCACTGTGTGTTGACACAGAAAGCAAGATGTGTGCAGTATGTCTACGAAATTACACAGGTGAGCTGAACTGATTTTAGGTGAAGTATGTTTCTTTAACCCTTTTCCTGCCAAGTCCATATTTCACCACCAGGTCAAGATGGTTAAAATTAATGAAACACAACGTATTCCATATGATGTATTTTAACATAATACTGTACATTTGAAGGCTGTTGAAAACATAATACTGTAAAATTGATTTTTTTTGGACAAAAGATGCTATAACATACCAAGCCAAGTGGGTGAAAATACTTCATGTTTTGGCTCAATACCGCTTTTCACTGACTTGGCTGATGGGGAAGTAATACAGTTATTACTGTCTGGCAGGAAAAGGGTTAAATCATATGAAATTTCTTGAATTCACCTCATTATTACACGAAGCTTTCACAAAATTGTGCCCCAGATGACTGTAACAATGATGTGACATAGATTGAAGAAGACTGCCAGTTGTACATGTAACTGAGTATGCAACTTCAAAAAGCAATTCATTGTCATCAAGTTGAAAGACATTCTGCAGTGTCATATGAAATGTTA
Source organism: Ptychodera flava (assembly GCA_001465055.1). NCBI lineage: Eukaryota > Metazoa > Hemichordata > Enteropneusta > Ptychoderidae > Ptychodera > Ptychodera flava. Next base: position 139,974 of record LD344339.1, on the reverse strand, counting down.
ACTGGGGCCAGCTGTATTTTCAGATAATATGTAGAATTTCTTCAACATACCATGCCAGTTAAAGATTGTTGTGTGTCAAAGTCAATGCAGGGAGTAGTAACTTTAAGCTTCACTTTTCATAGTTATGTACGTCTTAATGTGTTTGGAAAGGCTATTTTTGCACCAATTCTTTTCTCAGAGTTAATGTCAAGTTTCAAGTGTTAGAATCAAGATATTTAGTTCAAATTTTCAGGATAACTCCCTTAGTTAATATTTTCTCCAAAGAATATAAAAATTGTATATTTGCAGCCATGATTTTGAAATATGACACCTGTAAATATTAAAATTTAATTTTTCATATTTTTTTTACATATTTGAATTTCATAATAATTGGATAGTATTAATATTGCCAAATTAGTTATAAATATGTTGACACTATTTATTGTAAGATTTGTACGGCAGGATTTGTAAATAAAATGTGTTTTTATGATTTTACATGGGTTTATATATCAAAAAATTATTAAAAATTCTTTCACATTTCAAAATGTTCTTTTTCAAAAAGTACTTCAAATACAGGAAAATTGTGCCGCACAAATCTTATCTGTAACCTTGTTAATAGGCTGTAAAAATTCCATGTCCATATCTCATTTCAAAGTTGGATTAAATTGGTATACAATTATGTAGGAAAACTGTTATTCTGTCAAAAATGTTGAAAACAAGCCATATTTTCACCCCTTCTGAAGTCATACAGCAGTTTTTTTTGGTTAATCTCACTTTTGACACCTCTTTGACACTCAAAGAATCTAAAAATGCATTTAAAATAGCAGTCATTCACTCTGAATGCCAGCACCACCTTGTCAAACTTTCCTGAAAAACAGCAAATAATGACTTTCCCTTTTCAAACATTTTATTAAAAGCTAGGGGACCTCTACCATAGTTACTACACTAAGGACTCCCCAACTTCTTCTTATTTGGTCAGTTTTTCAGAAGTTTTAACAGGCTATAACTCTGCAATGCCTTTGTGCCCAAATGTCTAGTTTTTTTTATTCCACAGAAAATGCTGACTACTTTTATATTTTGTTGAAATTTATAACTGACGCTCTAGCCTTTCCAACCACCTTAACGTGAGCATTGAGTACATATATGCTGATATTTTAATTTGCCATGTTTTCATTTTAGCTCCTGTTCCATGCTTTGAAGGTACGACACTCAGATGATTTCATGACTGTTTTCAATATTGTGTGGTGTAGTCAAACACTGCATGAAAACCCAATAATTCAGATAAATTCACATTAATGAGTTGCCTGTATTATAGTGTAATACACGTGAATTCACATGAATCCACATGAATACAGGCTTGCTGAATACAAAAAATGGATTCTTGACTGTATTCATCTGTATATGCACTCTTCAGCTAAAATACAGGCAATAATCCATGTTAATACAGTAAGTATTATAGGGTTTTTATGCTGTGAAACCTACTGATACAGCTATTTTCAGGATTAAATTGGTCGGAAATGGTATTTTTGATCCCAAAGGTTCATGTTATTAAATTTTATTTCTTCATAGTTTAAATGAAGATACAGACTTAAACATTTCAGGATTTGGTAATCACATATTCAACTTTATGTGGAAAGAAATAATCATAAATATGTCACAATATTGAGAAATATGACACCATTTAATTTAATAATTAATAATTCATTAATTTCTTACAATTTTCAAAAACAAAATCTATTCAAGCATTTTCTCCTTGGTTTCTGTACAATAATCACAATCATACCAAGCCGCAATCCAATAACACTAGGTCAGAATTCGTGAGACAATAGTTGTAAACATAGACACAAAACAGCACAGAACAGACAGTAAATAGACGGTACACAAACAAAGTCAAATTCATGAAAGAAAGATATATGGACATCTGGCCAAAAGACTATGGGGTGAGAACACCGCCAAAATTATCTTGAAATCTTTATTTAAACTTATCTCATCATTATTATTCCATTATTTGGTGATTTGGTCATTTTTACGTCATTATTTAGTCTTTATTATACAATTATTTGGTGATTATTACGACATTACCTTGACATTATTATGAATTTATTATGTTAATTCGGTTCTTTTTCAATTATTCGGCATTGATGTCTTGATTTGGAACTTATTTCATCATTATTTTGCCATTATTAGGTGATTTGGTCATTTTTATGTCATTATTTGGTCTTTATTACGCGATTATTTGGTCATGATTACGACATTATCTTGATATTATCTTGACATTATTATGAATTTATTATGTAAATTCGGTTCCTTTGCCATTATTCGGCATTGATGTCTTGATTTGGAACTTATTTCATCATTATTATTCCATTATTTGGTGATTTGGTCATTTTTATGTCATTATTTGGTCTTTATTATGCGATTATTTGGTCATGATTACGACATTATCTTGACATTACCTTGACATTATTATGAATTTATTATGTTAATTCGGTGACTTTTACGATTTTGTGGCGGCGGGGTTAAAATAGTAAACGTCAAAACCAGCCCGTAAAAGGCAGGAATCCCGTCTGAAAACACCACAGCTATGGACCCACAGCTAGGCTATACGCATCGAGGCAGCATTTTTAAGCTTACTCAATTTTAAAAGAGCCGTCTATTTAAAATTGTTTGTGTTTAGAAAACTTCAATGTGATTCCGAACGATTCCTTTTTTGAAGAAAACGTCGAACCTTTGTAATTGAAATATATAAACCATGATTTATCAATGTGATATATATTATGCTAAATTACATTAGGCCTAAATCCGAAATTCTTTATAGGTGATTAGAATGGCATGATGTAGGCCTAAACAGGGCGGAACTTTCCGATTTCCACTGTACCCGATTATCAGAACTTACTTTTAATTTTCTTGGTATAGTTCTGAACGTTTTAAAAGAAATCCGTTTCTCATAACTGGCTTCACCAAATGTAGAAATTATTGTGGTTTTTCAATATGATTTGAGTTGGGCCGGTGATCTTTCATTTGTACTTGAGTACAACGCGTCTCTATACATGCTATAGCCGAGATATTGAGATGTAAGGTTTTGAAATCATTTTTCTAGACGGTGTTATATGTAAAATTAAATAAATTTAACAAACAGGAATCGTACAATATTTGACAAACAATTTATATGGACAGAGTCGGTTGCAAAAATGTCAACAATAAGCAGGGAGGAAATTTTAATTCCGTGAGTATTTCAATATAAAACTTCCAAAAGGTAAAATATATTCGTACATTTCCAAGAATTTTCCATAACTGATGCATCTTTGAAGTTATGGTTACAGGTAATATTTAATTTCTTCCTATATGCCCGTGGTATAAAAATTGAGTGTGTTTCAAGTCCTCGCATACCGTCCTTCCCGACATGTTATTTTCAAAAATACTCCTTGCAGTAAATGTTTATTCGTTTTAATAATTGCCATTGTCATGATACTGTACAAGACACGGCACAACAGCTGTGTGTATGGCGATGCTTCGGTGTATGCAGTATGTTTTATTTGCCTAATCAACACAGCAAAAAATACGTAAAACTTGCAGCTTGAGGAAACAGCGACTGCATGTTCGGCTGTGTGGACTTGATAAAAACAATTGTTTTCGCTATTAATATCGCGCTCTGCGGAAGAAAAACAACATCGCACAATCAAAAGGGAAAACAAAAGAAAGAATCAAAATCGTGCATGGGGAGACAATACAGTTTTAAAGGTTGGAGTCCTCACAACGAATCAACATACTTCTTTACGGGGGAAAAGTCATAAAGTTTCATGACAAACAACGCAATAAAAAGTCGTTAGGTTAGCGACCGTGCCCCTATGAGTTTACGATAAAAATAACATATGTTCGAGAATAGTTCCTGACAAACAAAAATGTAATGTGGCATACGTATGATAAGACATCTTCATTGAACGAATATTTCCTTGATTCTTATCACCGGCTTTTCAGACTGTAGCATACAGATGCAACTCTAACTGGCCTTAAAATAAGATAAAAGGAAAGTAGGCCCTATTGCTTTCTCATTTTTTTTCATAATTCTCATCTGGACTCATCTGGATGAGAAGGCTTCAATAATGGCACGAATATGTTTAAAATGTAATCTTAATCACATAAAGGGACTGTGGCTTAACCTTAACTGTGACTAAGGCAAATAGCCATCAAAGTCTGAACTACTTTCCACAATGTTAAATGTCGGACATTTACTTTCTGGTATTGAAGTTTGACGTCCAACATATTTCCGTCATACACAATCTATATATCGGGTCTAATATCGGTACTAGACGACACAAAAATGACTTGCTGTCTGTCGCAGCACGCCGGGTTTGAGAAATTGCCGATATTTTACTTCAAGCTGATACATATCGGCGATTTTGGGACTCTAAATTATAGTAATCGACACTGGGCAATTCTAGAATGACTTGCCTTGCGTCTCAACACGGCGGATCTGTGAAATCACATATATTTACTCGATATTTATCGGCGATTGGGACCATATGGTCACTAGAATGACTTGCCTTGTGTCTTAGGCACGTCTGATCTATGTAAAATCTCCGATGTTTATCAGCGATTCCGTGACAAATGTCCGATATATATGTCAGAGATTTGCCACCTCAAAGATCTTGCAAAATCCGCCCGTTAAACCCGATTTCCTCAATATGGCTCTAACTTCGATACTTTACGATACTATACTTGTCAAATCATGGGCAAATAATTGATGTTTATCTGGGAGATCACCATGTGTATTAAAAAACTGGTCCAGTGGTCTAGCCAAGCCCGACTTCCGTAGTCCGAATCTGACTTAAATTATACGATACTTGTCTAAAACAGTGGGTCAATATCCAACATCGGGGATTTCACCATCTCACATATCTGACCATAAAACGTAGTTTTTCTCGGGGGTCCACGATCTGACCAAACAATTCTAATTTCGATACTGTGTTGTCCAAAAGTCCAATGTTGCAGTGTCCTCGAAATTCAGTTTACCGCGACACATGCAACACGGTCGATGCGCTATAAAACAATTACGCTATTATGACCACAAGGAGATCTTGAACCTAACAAATGAAATGCTTTACAAATGGAGAGGATATAGCATAGCGCCACTCATTACTTTGGCGATAAAACGTGAGGTGGGCCTAAGGTCTTTGGCTTTGACGTCGTGCCGATCAGTCTGTTAACTTTTATTTGCGAATTTCGCGTTTTGCAAATCTCTTGAAAGAATAAATTTTGTATCTTTGAATAATTTTGTCGGGTATTTAGCTTAGCAAAACATTTTGGTAAACATCTGTACATACAGTAAAAGTTTAACATTACTGTCCCTCGTCTTTAGGAACAGCAGGACATCTGTCAAGTGTTACTGGTCCGGCATGAAAACAGCTGGTCTTAGGCCACGGGGTTAGCGTGAATTTCGCACGCTGGCTGTGCGTGGCAGGTTGGGTGTAACCTCGCTCTGCATGGCAGGGCTGTGTGTTACCGGCGTTATACGGCCTGCCCAATGTGGTGGGAGGCCGTATAACGCCGGTAACACACCGCCCTGCTACGCAGAGAGCTAGGTGTAACCACAGTCCCTCTGGGGATGTAGGGACTGTAACTGCCTTGCCTATAGCTATGGAGACATGCCACCGTCGGCTACGCCCACCACAGCCCAGTTCCGCCGCCGAAAACAACCGATTTTTAATCCGAAATCGTGGTCGACCTCTGTTTTCGAGCACGCCCTTCTATTCTAGATACGCGACATGCTGAGCTGCGCTTTAAAACGTACGCAAAGCTCGCTTTTTTCTCTCTATCCGAGGAAAACGACCAAATTACAGCTGCCATTGTGATGTGCAATGGTTTCTGGGTAGGGTTCAAATGCAGGTCAAATAATGAGTTCAGATAATAAAGTAGGTCAAATAATTGAAAGCCAAGCTAATGTCATAATAATGTCGTAATCATGACCAAATAATCGCATAATAATGGCTAGTAATGACATAAAAATGACCCAATCACCAAATAATGAAATAATAATGATGAGATAAGTTCCAAATCAAGACATAAATACTAAATAATAGCAAAACAACCGAATTAACATAATAAATTCATAATAATGTCAAGATAATATCAAGATAATGTCGTAATCATGACCAAATAATCGCGTAATAAAGATCAAATAATGACGTAAAAATGACCAAATCACCTAATAATGGCAAAATAATGATGAAATAAGTTCCAGATCAAGACATCAATGCCGAATAATGGCAAAAGAACCGAATTAACATAATAAATTCATAATAATGTCAAGGTAATGTCGTAATAATCACCAAATAATCGCATAATAAAGACCAAATAATGACGTAAAAATGACCAAATCACCAAATAATGGCAAAATAATGATGAAATAAGTTCCAAATCAAGACATCAATGCCAAATAATGGCAAAAGAACCGAATTAACATAATAAATTCATAATAATGTCAAGATAATGTCATAATCATGACCAAATAATCGAAAAATAAAGACAAAATAATGACATAAAAATGACCAAATCACCAAATAATGGCAGAATAATTGTGAAATAAGTTCCAAATCAAGACATCAATGCCAAATAATGTCACAACAACCGAATTACCAAATAGGTTCGTTATTATGTCAAAATAATATCCAAATAATGATCAAATAATTGCATAATAATGGCAAAATATTTACATAATTATCACCAAATCACCAAAATAAATGGAATAATAATGATGAGATAAGTTTAAATAAAGATTTCAAGATAATTTTGGCGGTGTTCTCACCCCATAAAAGACCAAGAAGTGATGCCAGGTGTTTCGAAAATAGTAAGTGCATCTTGCCCCACATGTGGCACCCGCCATATATCAATCTGTAAGTCAGATAGGTAATGGTCACTAACGAAGGCCCAATGTCACCGATGCCATCAGCGATCATTTGTCGAAGAGAGATATTGTATTTATCTTCCAGCTTGCGATCCCTGCCAAAAAAGCGTTATATAATATATTCCAAGGCATTCGATAATGCTAGCTATGGGACAGTTTTTGCGTTGATGTCCCCCTTCTGCTAATAACCATCGGAAAGATATGGATTCCCATCAATATCAGGACAATAAAGTTTGAAGGCCGATAGCACTAGAAATAGCCTTCTTAGAAAAAAACTGTCCCGTTGGTTTGTCCAACATAATCCCCAAATACATGGAAAAAAATTCCTGTGTCTGTTGTTTTGTAGTGACGACATTTGAAGTTTTTAAACTATGAGAAAAAGGCCAAATTGGCCAAAAATCGTTGTTTACAGCTTGTCATTAGGGAAAGACTGCATTGACTTGCATGGTACCTGAAACCCAGGTCCTTGCCTGACCAACTTTGGTGACAAACAGAGGACTTTTAATCCCCCAAGGTGTGAATGTTCCATTGTTTAATATGTTTATCTTGTCCAGCTGGTGCCATTTTAGTGCCATTGTAGGAAATGCAGGTCTGTGAAATTGATCCTCTGATAACTAAGTAGGGAAGTAGGGTATTCCTAACTTAATGGAGCTCTCCCGTAATGTTTTCGCCCCATTTTCATCGACAAAACGGCTGTGGTTCAGCGTACTGCTGGTTTTCCAGACACCCTAGCAAGTGATTTTGGAGTTAAATACAGCAGCCTTAAATCTCTATCCATGGCTATGCTTGATATGAAAATGCATATAGCTTGCTTGTCTGCTGTGTCTATCTCTGCACATGGCTAGGGGAACCATTTGCACATGCGTAGCGTTCATCGCTCATGCAACGACACAAAACAAAAGAAATCAGAAGTTCATCAACAGTTCTTTCACTAGATATCTCCTTTAGTCCTTGACATCCTCATAACAGAGTGTTGGCATATCCAACCATAATATTGGGAACAGTTACTTTTGATCCTGTTGATTATTCAGTCTCTTGGTTTACTTTCTGTAGACTACAGAAAGGGCTAAAACAAATAAAGAAAAAAAATGAAAAGAAACATTCATGCAATCACAATATACCAGTACAGTACAGTAGACAAAATGCCAAGAGATTAATCTGCTACAGTATGTAATTGCAAGTGCCTTGACATACCTTTCACAATTAGTCTTGAAAAATATCATGAAATGGACTCCAGGTCACTAACTTGTAAAGATATTTCAAATGTACTTACACTTAGTTGGCCTTGGCAATCTTGGTAACTCTTTTGGGATCAATGTGGGTTGATGAGATTGGTGATGTAGAGTTGTCATCAGCATTGCTTTTTCTCAGCATTTGTTGCCACAAAGACATGTGGTCACTTCCAGCTACAAATAAGAAAATGCAACGCAATAAAAAGGAATGTAAAGGAAAACGTCCCAGTGATTATGTTTGGTGATTTTGACAGGTACATCATGTACATGTGACATGAAAACTAGTTTCCTACTCTATCTGTGAATCTAAATTACTTTTAGATGGGGAGGACAACGCTACCAGTGACCCACAGCTGCAGAAATATAGGACTGAAAATATTGTATGCATGTTTTGTTATGTAAGATTTCATGTAGAACTTCAATGAAATATTGTAAATCAATCATTGATTCCCCTTACAATATGCCAGCAAAACGTAATTATCTCAGTTGTGACTCCTTCTCTCCTACCTCCATGGTTTAATATTACGATATGGTGAATAAAAGGATCATTGCATTTATTTTGTGTGGAATACATGGCGAGACACCGGCAAATCGATAGTGCTTTGACCATAGTCATGTGATCTTTTGGAGAAGTTTAGAACATAATTCAAAATTTATGCATTTATTTATTTATTTATTTATTTACTGACTGGGAACAACGGGCTTTCGCCCAATTACAGTTCCAGCAAAAGAAAAAGAAACTAACAAAGAGCACAACAAAGAAACAAAGACAGTAACAACACAGTTAACAAGTCATCGTTGATGACACAGTCCCCACTTGTTAATGGGTTCTTTGATTACATGTCCTCAGAGAGGATAGAGTCCTCTTCATTAGGTCTGTGATAAAAATACTTTTGAATATATTCGCTTGATACATGTCTGAGTTGTAGTTAAGGACATGAAAAAATCGTAATAAAATGGCCACATGTCGGCCATATTGGATCGTATCACAAAACAAATCGATGTGCATATGTATGACATAGGTCAATGTCCTTGTACCAAGTTTGAATAAAATCCGTTGAGATATGCCTGAGTTATGGCTCTGTACATGAAAAAATCATAATAAAATGGCCGCCTGGCAGCCATATTGGATTGTATCAAAAAACAAATTGACGTGCATCTGTATGACATATGAAGTAATCCTTGTACCAAGTTTGAATGAAATCGCTCCAGGCATCTCTGAGATATCTGCGTGAACGGACGGACGGACGCACGGACGGACGCACGCACGCACGCACACACGCACGGACATGACCAAACCTATAAGTCCCCCCGGACGGTGTCTGTGGGGACTAAAAAAACAATCATTGGTAAAAAATACAGATCTAAAAAGAATAAACATTATTAAATAAAAATCTGCAAAATTGCCCATAGTTACAATTAAAAATATCAAAAGTCTCATTGTTTAAAATGCTATTCAAATTTTTCATAGTTCTTTGTAAAAATGCTGAAGAATGAGCAGTGACTCTTGATACGTTAGGTTTAAAATGTTGTTTTTAGTGCAAAGTGCGAGAAGGAACATGCAGACAGATACGCGCTAGAATTTGGGAGCTGTTATAAAAAGAGAACATACATTTGTAAAAGAAGGTGGCATCCATAAAACTCCTACGCTCTTGTAGAGATGGGATTTTGAAAAAGGTACAGAGTTGGTTGTAGTAGCCAGATGAGTAGGTTATGCCAGTTTTGCCGTACAAGTATTTGAGAAATTTACACTGAACTCTTTCGAGACGGTGAATGAGATACAGCTGGTGTCGAGACCATACTTGACTGGCATACTCAAGCTGGCTCCGGACAAGTGTTATATACAGGGTTTTGAGAGTGTTGACATTGCTAAAATTACGTGAGTTACGTTTTATAAAACCTAGCAGCTTGAAAGCTTTAACAGTAATTGTATTAATGTGCGCAGAGTAGCTTAGATTTTGGGTTAGAAGAACACCAAGGTCTTTAACTGATGTTACTCTGCATAAATTGTCACCATTAATACTATAATCATGCATAATGTGAGTTTTCTTGTTCGTAAAGGAAATAACCATACATTTTTTAAAATTCAGTTTTAGTTTCCATGTCGTGCACCATCTCTCAATGTGGTTAAGGTCTTGTTGAAGCAGTCCGAGTTGTTAGAAATTTGCCTATATAGTATACAATTTTGAGTCATCTGCATACAATGACATGAAACTTGAAACTGAAGAACTGATATCATTAACATAGAGAACAAATAGAAGTGGACCTAACTGAGACCCTTGAGGTACACCAGAAGTTACTTTACTCCATGAGGAGAAGTGCCCATTAAGTACCACACGCTGCACTCTATTACTAAGATATGAGTAGAACCAATTCAAAATGTTACTATGAATGCCAAAGTGGGAGAGTTTATGCAGTAGAAGTCTATGATTGACTGAGTCAAAGGCTTTGCTGAAATCAAGGTAAATAGAATCAACTTGGCCACGATCATTAATAACTCTGGATAAATGGTCTGACTGTAAGAAACAAGGTTGGTGACAGTGGAGCGCCCCCTAACAAATCTGTGCTGATTGTCGGCCAGTGCATTCTGCACGTGATTATAAATGTGGGGAAAGACAGCTTTTTCAAAAACTTTACTAAAAATAGGGAGGAGTGAGATTGGCCGGTAATTACAGGCCTCATTACGAAGGCCAGATTTATAGACCGGAACAATATTACCTCTTTTGAACAGAGACGGAAAAACAACAGTCTGAAGTGACTTGTTAAAAATCAACGTAAGCGGTAGAGCAAGCGGTTGTGAACAAGTACGAATGACTCTGGCGGGTATCCCATCAGGACCTAGAGCCTTATTAGGGTTTACGTTCTTCAAAATGTTAGTCACTGCATCAACAGTAATAATGACATTGTTTAAACAATCGTTAACAAAAGGTTCGCATTTAGGGACAACATCACAATTATCAGTACTAAAAACAGACTTAAAATACCTATTAAAAAGTTCAGCCATATCGGATGGTGTAACAGCACTGATCCCGTCATGCGTAAGAGACGTTGGGAAAGAACGAGAATTGCATTTTTTATTTATGAAAGACCAAAAGTGTTTACTATTTGTTGCTATTTGATCTTGTACGTCATCGAGGTAATCATTGTATGCGAGCTTCTTGGCTTGTTTAAATTCCTTTCGTAGTTCTTTGAATGCTGTGTACGCGTCTTCTGTTTTTGATGCTTTGTATCGTTTTTGTGCTGCATTTTTTTCTCTTAACAGACATATAATATCAGATGTAAACCAGTGCGGATATTTTCTTGGGCGAATTTTAATTTTTGGAACGCAGTACTCGATGCACGCAGTCAGCATGTCGTAGAATAGATGTTGTTTCGTCGATGTTGTTTGTTCCTATGAGTATAAGTCCATGGACACACGCTGATGAGATCCCGAAGATGGTCAAAATTGGCTTCACGATAATTATGTATCGATCTCTCCGGACATTTAACACCTTTTTCAGTGTCAGGTATGTTGATGGAGCAAGATAATGCGAGATTACAGACACTAGGATCCTGAGCTAGAAACTCTCAGCCAATCATAGACGTTTAGTTTATCCAATCAGACTTTGGTATGTTTCCCGCTCAAATTACTTCGCTACTTTTCCTGATGTTTTCTCCAGGGTTCATTATGACCTCACGAGTTAGGATTTGGTGAGCTCTATAGATTGCTGATGCTTCATAGCATGGCTGGACAAGCCTCGCTACTCTGGTGTTACTATTTATTGTTGTTAGATTCAAATTATTATAAACTGTCAGCTTTGGTTTTTACATCGAACTGAATCACTCGCTTCTGATTCGACATCAGTTTAACTCAAACCCACCCCGGGGGATTCTCATCGTCACTTTACTCCCCTACAGATCTGGGTCCCCGGTAAACCGGTTTGTTGATTGAGTAATTCGTCTTAACGGTGTTTCGGAACCAAAACTGGGGTTCCTTCATCAGTTGCTCTCTTGCTTTGTATCCCATCCGCTTGGTTGTGTTATAAAGTCATCTTCGTCCTCGAAGAGGAGAAACCAGATTCGTTATTGAGAGAGTTAGCCACTATTGACTGACTCTATAGTGAGCGATCCAGTGTGTGGTGTCATATTATAATTAACATGATCAAGCATCGACCGGAGTTTCTGGACACTTGTAGGGATATTTGTTTAGGGCATATTTTGAGTGTTGCTAGTGCTCGTTATGTTAACAGTAAATGATGTACTAATCTGACAACGATTAGTTTGTTTTAGGCATTTAAATCGATTATCCTAACTTTTGGTTTTGTGTCAGTTTTTCATTGACTTTTTAATACATTTTGGGTCGATATTGGTGCCTGCTTTCCAGTGTTTGAAAAGCATGTTTTGCAGGGCTGTTTCGAGAAATAAATCTTATTTCTCTGTGTTTAGCCATTCCCAGGTTTCATGGTTTCGTTAACAATATTTACTGTAAACAGCCTTTGAAATCGGTTTGGTCTGAGGAGAGTATTGGTTTATTTAATTCATGCCGCCAACTTTGATTAGTTATATGGCAGCTTTCTCAGTTTTTGATTTTCTTTGCCAGATGATGTTTTTTGTATTGCTCAGCAATCGTTTTAGTTTGGTTGATTGTAGTACCAATTAGATGACAGATTGCATCTCTGTTGTATACGATAAGTTGTGGCATAAAATGGAGACAAATTAAGCAAAAAAAAAAAATAATTCAGATTCCCCATTGTTAAAACCGCTATCGCGAAACCTTTTAACTGTTTGAGCGATATGGGCAAAGTGTGTTTGACTTTTCGGTTGTCGTTCTGGATATTGATGGAATGCTTACTCCATCACATGTTGGTCAAAGTTACATAACAAGCTATGATTTTTAGTCCCCACAGACACTATCCGGGGGGACTTATAGGTTTAGTCATGTCCGTGCGTGCGTGCGTGCGTGCGTCCGTGCATGCATGCGTGCGTGCGTGCGTCCGTTCACGCAGATATCTCAGACATGCCCTGGTCAATTTCTTTCAAACTTTGCACAAGGATAGTAACCTACTCCATACAGATGCACGTCGATTTGTTTCACAATGTGATCAAATTTGGCCGTGTAAGAGGAATTTTTAGTTTACACCTCCATAGACTCCTATGTATAAGGCAGATCTGCTTAGACTCCCATGTATAAGGCCAATTCATATTGGCCTCATCATATTCATATTGCAAAAAGGATGCAGTGACACAGTTTTTAGTCCCCACGGATGAAGTCCAGGGTGCTTATAGATTGGGTCATATCTGTCCGTGAGTCCATCCGTGAGTCCATCCGTTCATGCAGATATCTCAGATATTTTGACAAAATGTCATGTGACCCCAGTGACCTTTGACCTCAAATATACATATTTGTCCATAACTCAGTAACCACAAGTGCTACACCCTTCATATATGGTATGATGGGACACCTTATGACGCCACACATTGTACCTCAATCATTGTGCGCATATATAATTTTGAGCGAGACAATAAAGCTTGAGGTGTGATTTTTGGTATATAGGAATAACTTAGCAATACAATTTTTTTGACAAAATGTCACGTGGCCTCGGTGACCTTTGACCTCAAATATACATATTTGTCTGTAACTCAGTAACCACAAGTGATACACCCTTCATGTATGGTATTATGTGACACCTTATGACGCCACATATTGTACCTCATTAATTATGCACATATATAATTTTGAGCGATCCAATAGGGCTGGAGGTCTGATTTTTGGTATATAGGGATAACTTAGCAATACAATTTTTTTTCATAAAATGTCACATGACTTCAATGACCTTTGACCTGAAATATACATATTTGTCTGTAACTCAGTAACCACAAGTGGTACACCCTTCATGTATGGTATGATGGGACACCTTATGATGCCACATATTGTACCTCATTAATTATGTGCATATATAATTTTGAGCGATCCAAATGAGCTAGACGTCTAATTTTTGGTATACAGGGATAACTTAGCAATACAATTTTTTTGACAAAATGTCACATGACCTCAATGACCATTGACCTGAAATATACATATTTGTCCATAACTCAGTAACCATAAGTGGTACACCCTTCATGTATGGTATAATGGGAGACCTTATGATGCCACATACTGTTCCTCATCAATTATGCGCGTATCTAATTCTGAGCAAGCCAATAGAGCTGGATGTCTGATTTTTGGTATATAGGGATAACTATAGGATAGAAATTTTTTGACCAAATGTCATGTGACCTCGATGACCTTTTACCTAAAATATACGTTTATGTCAATAAATAAGTAACCACAAGTGCTACGTCCTTTATATTTTGTAGGATGGGAGACCTTATGACAATACACGCTTTACCTCATTAATTATGCACACATCTAAATCTGGGCAAGGGAATAGAGCTAGAGGTCTGATTTTCGGCATGTAGAGATTAATTAGCAATACAATTTTTTTTTTCAAAATGTCACATGACCTCGATGACCTTTGACCTTGATTATACATATATATGCATAACTCAGTAATCACAAGTTCTATACCCTCCAATTTTGATAGGATATTAAACTTTAAGTTGTCACATCTTGTACTTCATTTATTATGTGCATATGTATTTCTTGGCTGGCCAATACAGCTAGAGGTCTGATCTTTTTTCCTGATTTAGAACCATAACTTAGACATGCCTCATGTGTTTCAAATTGGGAACAACGACATAGACCTATGTGCCCATAGATCTCAACATATACACTCCAGTGATACTTCTTAATGACTCATTTCCCTGCCCCATCGAGACTAATACTCCTATTACAAGTGGGGACTACGTCATTGTCAATGACATTTGTAAGAAGGATTTGCTTTAGATGCTCATTTTATAGACCATGAGGAGTGCCGTTAGAAAACGACTTGAGGGTTTATCCCAGAAGTAAGCTCAGCTGCAGTGATTTTTTGTTCACTCTCCTGCGTTGATAGAGTCCTCCCGTATGTACTCAGTTTAAGCGAGCAGACCGTACATACAGAAATATCGCTGTCTGTGCTCATCTCAGACTGGTTTGATGAGACTTTGAGCTTGTTCTATTTGTGGCAATTATTATGGCAGGATGTGATTACTGGTTTGAGTATATTTATATTACGTCAACGTCAAAGTAGACCATTATTTGATAGGTTAATAGGTTTCAGGCACTAAACTTTGATGAAGTTTATTTTGTCCCAATGGTTTCCGTGTAAGAGCCATGGTTAAAGTATACTATGTATTTTTTACACAAAGATAATGGTTGAAATGATCCATATTTTTGCTGGGTTTTTTACTGCGTTACATATGAGGTAGTCGATGGATATCCCGGAGGGTATTCTCATGTTTGCTAGCCCTCGACTTATATCACACACGGTCTTTTCATTAAATGGAGTGTCCGTGCTTGTAACGTGACCTAAGAAAGCAATCAATATAAAGGAAATCAGCAATCAGCGCGCAGCGTAAGTACTGAGACCAAGTCAGCTAGGATTCAGAATCAGATGCTTTCAAATTTCATCCTTGAAGGATTCAATTTTCACTTTGACTCGGGCAAACCAAAGAAAATTTCACAATTCTTTCAAATAAGGTACTATAAATCAGTAGCACATTTCGGACAACCAAAAAAAAAATTTGTACTTGAAGTGAGCGCCCTCGAGCGATGGATCTTCCAGTCTACAATTTTAAGTGCCTACATTTGTAGCTCTAAGGGCTATCTCTAAACTGAAAATCTTGTAAAATTGATCATCTTGAAAAAAGTAATGAAGGAATGGGACACAAGGGAAAATATGACAAAAATAGTGACAGCAAATTGGAAAGGGGAGAGAGAAAAAAGTCGATTACTGAAGAATAATAATACCCGAACAAAATTCAAGAAACAAATTTCCATTTTTGTGTGGCCATACAGATCCCTGAGCTAGCTCAAGTTTACCGTGTAGAGGTAATGGTCTGAGTCACGGTCACTCCACAAGAGTGACCGTGGCATGGCTGAGTGTGACTAGGTATAAAGTAGGAAGATGATAACTGACGTCATCAATGGGCAGTAGGTTTACGATGTTTTAGAATTTTATTTCATTAAAGCACACACGCATCGCAAAAAAAAAAATTAAAAAAATTGGAAACAAATTTCCATTTGTATGGCCTTCCGTTCCGTTCCATTCCATTCCGTTTCTTCAATTAGGGTAAGCCATTTATGAACCTAACATGTCTAAAATGTCTAATGTGTATGTCATTTTACTTTATTCAAAATCAGTCAAAATCTACCATGCCAATCATGCAAATCTATCGTGTATCGTGCCTACCTAACGTGTATGGACCTACCGTGAAATTGTCTAACGTGTATGTCATTTTAGGTTCTCAACATTTGTCAAAATCTATCATGCCAATCGTGCAAACCTATCTTATAACATGCCAACCTACCATCTTAGACCTAATGTGTCTAAAATGTCTAACGTGCAGACTTTTACTGTGTTTAAAATGCACGTTTGCCTTACATGTTTGGGTTCTATAATGTACCATGTCATACAACTGCCCATAGCACGTTAGCTTCAACAATGTGAAACATGCATTTTCACCAACTATTGGCCATAGCTCCACAATGCCAAAGGTACCTGAAACCCTGGTCCTTGCCTCCCCAACTCGGGTGACAAACAGAGAGGACACCGCGACATTGCACTTTTATATGATATCCGATATTTACGGCTACTAGACTCTACAATATCGAACTTAGATTGAACTATGAGGTGGTGAAATTTCTGATATATATCGGATATTTACTTGTGATTTGACGGAATCTAGTATCATCTAGTATCGATACTAGAGTCAGTCCTTGGAAGTCAGGTTTGGCCAGAACTGTAAGGTGGTGAAATCTCCGATATATATCGGATATTTACTTGCGATTTGACAGAATCTAGTATCGTCTAGTATCGAAGCTAGAGTCAGTCCTTGGAAGTCGAGCTTGGCCAGAACTCTGAGTTGGTGAAATCTCCGATATATATCGGATATTTACTTGCGATTTGACAGAATCTAGTATCGTCTAGTATCGATACTAGAGTCAGTCCCTTGGAAGTCAGGTTTGGCCAGAACTGTAAGGTGGTGAAATCTCCGATATATATCGGATATTTACTTGCGATTTGACGGAATCTAGTATCGTCTAGTATCGATGCTAGAGTCAGTCCTTGGAAGTCGGGCTTGGCCAGAACCGTGAGGTGGTGAATCTCCAATATTTATCGGATAATTACTTGCGATTTGACGGAATCTAGTATCGTCTAGTATCGATGCTAGAGTCAGTCCTTGGAAGTGGGGTTTGGCCAGAACTGTAAGGTGGTGAAATCTCCGATATATATCGGATATTTACTTGCGATTTGACGGAATCTAGTATCGTCTAGTATCGATACTAGAGTCAGTCCTTGGAAGTCGGGCTTGGCCAGAACCGTGAGGTGGTGAATCTCCGATATATATCGGACAATTACTTGCGATTTGACGGAATCTAGTATCGTCTAGTATCGATGCTAGAGGCAGTCCTTGGAAGTGGGGTTTGGCCAGAACTGTAAGGTGGTGAAATCTCCGATATATATAGGATATTTACTTGCGATTTGACAGAATCTATTATCGTCCAGTATCGAAGCTAGAGTCAGTCCTTGGAAGTCGAGCTTGGCCAGAACTCTGAGTTGGTGAAATCTCCGATATATATAAGATGTTTACTTGCGATTTGACAGAATCTAGTATCGTATAGTATCGATACTAGAGTCAGTCCTTGGAAGTCAGGTTTGGCCAGAACTGTAAGGTGGTGAAATCTCCGATATATATCGGATATTTACTTGCGATTTGACTGAATCTAGTATCGTCTTGTATCGAAGCTAGAGTCAGTCCTTGGAAGTCGGGCTTGGCCAGAACTGTGAAGCACGAAATCTCCAATATATATCGGATATTTTCTTGCGATTTGACAGAATCTAGTATCGTATAGTATCGAAGCTAGAGTCAGTCCTTGAAAATCGGGTTTGGCCAGAACTGTGAGGTGGTGAAATCTCCGATATATATCGGATATTTACGCGCGATTTGACTGAATCTAGTATCTTCTAGTATCGATATTAGAGTCCCGAAATCGCCAATAAATATCGGGTAAATGTCGGAGATTTTACAGATTCGGCGTGCCGAGGCACAAGGAAAGTCATTCAAGTATCGTCTAGTATCGATATTAGAGTCCCCAAATTGCCGGAAAAGTATCGGGTAAATATCGGAGATTTCACAGATCCAGCGTGCCGAGGCAAGGGGCAAGTCTTTCTAGTATCGTGTAGTATCAATATTAGAGTCCCGAAATGGCCGATAAATATTGGGTAAATATCGAAGATTTCACAGATCTGGCGTGCGGAGGTACGAGGCAAGTCATTCTAGTATCGTCTAGTATCGATATTAGAGTCACCAAATTGCCGATAAATATCGGGTAAATATCAGAGATTTCACAGAAAGCCTTCCCATGGGACAACCGCAGTTCATTCTAGTATCGTATAGTATCGATATTAGAGTCCCGAAATTGCCGAAAAATATCGGGTAAATATCGAAGATTTCACAGATCTGGTGTGCTGAGGCACGAGGCAAGTCAATCTAGTATCGTCTATAGTAGTCATTCTAGTATCGTCTAGTATTGGGTTTAGCCAGAACTCTGAGGTGGTGAAATCTCCGATATATATCGGATATTTACTTGCAATTTGACGGAATCTAGTATTGTCTAAGTCCTTGGAAGTCGAGCTTGGCCAGAACTCTGAGTTGGTGAAATCTCCGATATATATCGGATATTTACTTGCGATTTGACAGAATCTAGTATCGTCTAGTATCGATACTAGATTCAGTCCTTGGAAGTCGGGTTTGGCCAGAACTGTGAGGTGGTGAAATCTCCAATATGTATCGGATATGTACTTGCGATTTGACTGAATCTATTATCGTCTAGTATCGAAGCCAGAGTCAGTCCTTAGAAGTCGGTTATGTGAAACTTCGATACTAGATTATAAATATCCGATATTAAAAAATTGTGCAAAGTCGCGCCTTCATGCAAACAGAAGACGTTTAATCCCCCAAGGTGTTATGTTCCATTGTTAAGTTTATTGTATCCTGCTAGTGCCATTGTAGGAAAGGCAGGTCTGTGAAATTAATCCTCTGGTAACTACCGGTACACTACACACTGCAGATATTACAGGAGGGAGGGTGAAAAAGTGAGATGTGAAAACTGGCAGCAATAAGGAGCAGAATGAGTTGCTAGCATGAGTGGACTGTATTTAAAGGTAGAGGTGTGAAAATCCTAGGTCATAGCACAAAGGCAGGCATTAGAGATTAAGATACCATGTCAGAGGTAATAAAGTCAGGGGGCTAAAGGGTGGCAACAGAGGGGCATGGTGACTTAAGATGTCAAGCAAAAGGTTTAAAGTCAATTAAAGGTTGATGAACGAATGAGGAGTATGGAGATCGAGATAATTTGATAACAGGGGAGAGAGGAAAAAATAAAGACAAGAAAAACAGATTTGTGTATAGGAAGAATTAAAGGTCATCAGTTGGTAGACAGTCAATGGAGAATGGATAGGCCAGCTGTGGAGGGACAATAAAGAGGCTTAGCTAGCCATCTAGGAGCATTAATCAGCTTATAGTTTGGCATACCATGATCAGTTGATTAAAATATGTAGGCCTGTCAAAATCAATGAGCAGTGACACTTCTATACATGTCCTTCAGTTTGTACATTTACACAAACCAACTTTGGTTTGAAAATAAAATCATAACCAGATATGAACTGTAAATGCTCACGTGTTTCATTATATATTGAAGTTATGTGTAAATTTGAACCTTTGCCACATGTTTGCAACTTCATTGAAATTATTATGATCAACATAATGAACAATAATCACCGCCGATTAATTCTAAAAGGTCATGAAGTGTACAAATATGTAATTAGCTGAAATAAAAATATTAAAGTTATTTGACTGCTCTTATTGTATCACCACTTTATATAGCAAGTGTAATTACTGTTGGCCATGTCCTTCAAGCCATATATGCCGAGCTGTGAAAGCTCATTAGATATGCAAATTATAAATTAGCTGACATGAAAATGTGAATTGACTTTCGATATTGTTTTAACCAGGTATAACCATTAATGTACATAGCATGTTTTGCCAACTTTGATCAAGTAAATCCCAGTATATATCCCTAATAAGCAAAGTTCATTAAATATGTAAATTAGGAATTGGCTTAAGTAAAAATGCTTAATGATTGTCAGTAATGTATCATGGTATCTGTAATATGTGTAGCAAATTTTGTCAACTTTGGTCAAGTCAATTCAGGCATATATCTCTAATTAGGAAAGATCATTAAATATGTAAATTAGGAATTGGCTGAAGAGAAAATGCTTAATGACTTTCATAATGTTGTATCATAGTGTCTTTAATGTAAATAGCAAGTTTCATCAATTTTGATCAAGTCAATTCAGATAAATATCCCTAATTATGAAAATTCATTTAATATTCAAATTAGGTTGTGGCTGAAGTAAAAATGTGTTTTGACTTTCATTAATGTTATATCACAGTATGTTTGATGTATATGGCAAGTTTCAACAACTACAATCAAGTTAATTCAGATATATATCCCTAATTGGTAAAGTTCATTAAATATGCAAATTCGGTGGCTGAGGTAAAAATGCTTAATGACTTTCAAAAATGTTGTATCATAGTGGCTTGAATACATGTAGCACGTTTCATCAGCTTTGGTCCAGTCATTTCAAATAAATATCGCTAATTAACAAAGTTCATGAAATATGCAAATTGGAAATTGGCTGAAGTTAAAACGCTTAATGACTTTCAATAATGTTAAATCATAGTATCTTTAATATACATACCAAGTTTGGTCAATTTTGATCCAGTCAAATCAGACATATACCCCAAGTTAGGAAAGTTCATTAAATATGCAAATTAGCATTTATCTTTCACGTCACCCCTTAATGGTTCCCACTGCTGATATATCTTGGTGTGATCAACATATGTAGCAAATCTCATCAAATTGTGTGTAGTCGTTTTTAATGTATATCCGTTTTTTCTAAAATCATTAATTATGCAAATGAGCAAAAAGTATGCAAGCCACACCTACCAAAAACTAATCAGTTCTTGCCATTTGCTAACTGAATATATGTACCAGATTTGATTCTGATCTGATAAGCCGTTTTTGAGATATCTGACCAACAGACAGACAGACAGACAGATACACAGACGGACAGACAGACAGACAGACAGACAGACAGACAGACATCGCTGCGACATATGCTCACATGTGTAAACACGTGAGCAAAAATCAATGCATAAAATACACAGCTATTGGGGCTTTAAAAATTATTGCCTGATGAATTACCTTTTATGGTTTAAATTAATTACATATAGTTATAATAGCACAATAGTGCATAGAAACTACTAAATGTTCTATGCCACATCAAACCAATTGTGAACCAAGTGTCATTGATGCTATGTGTTGTAAGGCATAAGGCAGTCTTTGTGCATCTCACAATTACAGTGTCTTATAGCTCTCAGAAGAAGAAGCAGAAGTTAGAGAGCACTGAGAAGTCATCAGTCAGTCAGAAGACATTACAGTCTGAACTTGAAAGGAAGAAGAAACTGATCAATGAGCTTTCGGATAAAGTGGCAGAGTTAGAACATAAAAAATCAGGTAAATATTTTTGCTTTATAATTTACCAAATATTGTCAACATTAATTCCTTGTAGTTATATATTGCAAGAGGACATCTTTTTACCTTGGTTTGGTAGCTTATACCACTAATGTTGATGTACTAGGCTGCGTGGTGTTGTATATGTGTGTGTTCATTGCAACATTTGCCAAGCTTAAATACTTTGCATTGGTATTGATGGACTATGCATCTAAATGTGCTCAAATGTACTTGACATTATGATTATTACAAATGCACATAGAAGCTATAGAATGTTGTATGTAAACTCATTCTAGCGTGCCACATCAAATCAGATGTGTGCAAAGTGTCAGTGACACTGTATTGTTAGGCATAACAAGTCTTTGTGTATCCAACAATTATGGTGAGTTTCTTTGGATTGCTGTCCATGGCATACAACCATGGAAAACCCAAAATATAGTCAAAGTTCATCATTCAATATTTCTTATTATAATCATATTACAGAAATGTCAGATTGGAGTGTGATAACACTTGCCATCTGTTTGAGCAATTTTTGATACACAGAAGTGTTAAACATGTATTGGCATAAATATGTCTATTTTTGTTGTCTTTAGCTTTGGAAGATAGTCTATCTACATCAGAGATGGAAAGGAAAACTCTGGAATCTGACCTGAAGGAGGCAATGACAGAGAAGGCTGCTTTCAAAGAGATCTATGAAAGACTGACACAGAAGTTAGAGAGCACTGAGAAGTCATCAGTCAGTCAGAAGACATTACAGTCTGAACTTGAAGAGAAGGAGAAAGTGATCAATGAACTTCAGAATAAAGTGGCAGATTTAGAACATGAATTGGAAAAATCTCGACAGCAAAAGTCAGGTAAATATTTTTGCTTTATAATTTACCAAATATTGTCAACATTAATTCCTTGTAGTTATATATTGCAAGAGGACATCTTTTTACCTTGGTTTGGTAGCTTATACCACTAATTTTGATGTACTAGCTATAGGCTGCATGGTGTTGTATATGTGTGTGTCCATTGCAACATTTGCCAAGCTTAAATACTTTGCATTGGTATTGATGGACTGTGCATCTAAATGTGCTCAAATGTACTTGACATTATGATTATTACAAAGGCAGATAGAAGCTATAAAATGTTGTATGTAAACTCATTCTAGCATGCAACATCAAATTAGATGTGTGCAGAGTGTCAGTGACACTGTATTGTTAGGCATAACCACAGGGAACAGATGAAAGGACCCTGGGGTGGGGAGGAGGGTTTTTTGTGCAACGGTTTACCTTATTTGATTTTATTAATTTTGACTGTGATATTTCAAATAAAGAGTTCAACTCCGCACCGTCTGACAGCTTTATATATTACCGACAAGTCCTTATCTCCTCTCCAACTTGTGTATACACCACTGTAATTGCTCCGAAAACATTGCCAACTTGCTAATCCGCTGTCCGTATCAGCGGATTAAGTGATTGAGTCAACACCACAGCCGTCACACACGCATTAAAATAAGTAAAGGGTTGAAAATCACAGACACAGTGTCACAAGAAAACGCAAATCTGAGCAGATATACCGGTAGAAGTCAATCAAAATTTAACGACTATCAAAAGCATCGCTATACCGATGAACTGTTACATGCCAAAGTACGCCGTCTAAAATGGTCATCTTGAGCCAGAAAACCAACCTACATTTTTGAGTCGGTCATGGTCCTATGTCGTCCGTAAGAGCGGAGGTCTGAAGTAGAACCTTTTGACCTCAAACCTGTTTATTTCCAATCCAGAAGTAAACATATTTCCCATGATGCGTTTAAGTTACGTAATGTCAAAGTTAGTACATCATGCTAAAATGAGCAAAAGTTTTATAAGATCATGCTACACGACTGGTTTTAATCAATCCTACAAAATCAAAACAAGGATTCAATTTGTATCCTTTTTGTCACAAAGTGTTGCTAACGATGACTTCGAGAATATAACCAAAACTTCTGTAAATCCTGCACGGAAAGAGCTGAAGGGCGAGGTATCACGTTTCCTGCCTCTGCATCTACACAAACCTCCTTGGTCAATCGAGGTGGTAGCTTCAACAGCCCCAGATAAGGAGAATTTTTCTCCTTGTGGCGAGGCTCAGACAGCATCAACCGAACCGAACACCGCTGCAGCTGCAGGCAGCTCAATATAGATTGATGTCATCGTGTATGCCAGTGTTATACACTATCCATATTCAGATATTATTCGATGCCACCATCGTCACCGTACATCTATAGCGTCTATCGTAAACGTAGCACACCATCATCGACTGTGACTGACTCGTTTGCCCGGCCTACCCGCTAATACATCAGCGACAATCCGTACCAATGAAGTTCTCACCTACAGCATGCCTCCATGCCTACAGGTACTCCAAAAGAACCTCCACAATGTGCACATCGTATCAACAAAACATCTTGAATGGCAAGGAACACGATTAGACTTCGATCCTAATATTAACCCCAGTTATTACCAGGATTACGAATTTACTGACATTTTCTTGCCCGTTCTCGTTTTAAAATGTTAGTGTGTTTTTCACTTCCGCGTCCATGTGTAGCGTAAATTATGTATTTTCCCCAAAGACGGACAGCCCTCGCTTCACTTTCCGAGAACAAGATGGATAAAATCATCAACTTTTTATTCAGTTTTTTGTTTGTGTGCTGGTACTGCAAGCACGCCTTTTCAATAAAAACGATTTCATGGTATTTGATACATTGTCTGTGTATTCTGTCTGTAAAAACGTCAGCGGCCGCGTTTAGGTTGTTGCGCGGCACAACAGAGGGTCAACGCTGACTTTTGTATATTTTCGCTGTATGCACTTTCCACCATCCTCAAACACGCAACTCAACGACGACAGCACATAATCTGAATGAAGTGAAAGGATGGACTTAGCTTTTTAAAGTTCTAGGGTAGGAAAATGTAGTCAGGAACTTAACCTATGTCATCAAAAATTTTGTAATGTTGCTGTTCTCCTTCAGGCCACCCAGATCATGTATTTTAATTTTTTCTGAGCAGTCTCTCCACATGGCTGTTGTTAGTGACTTATTAACTTTTCTACATTTTCTCTCCTGATCTGTCGGACGGTAGCCTAGTTGATTTCATCACAGACAATTTCCCTCCACGAGAACAGTTTAAGCGTCCACGGTCGTAGATTTCAGGTTTCCGATTTTTTCCCAATATTTTCTCTCCACCAGGTCGTGGCTGTAAAGTGTTGAATTTTCACGACATTTTTCTCAACGACCGTGACTTTCAGGTATTCGACTTCATTTTCTATCCACGACCGGTTGAGGTAGTGGCCGTAAAGTGTTAAATTTTCTCAACGATCGGTCATGAGGTTATGGTTTTCAAGCTTTGACTTTTATCCCCGGTAATATTTTTTGAACGACCGGTCATGGCTATAAAGTGTTTAATTTAGCCCGAAATTTTCTCAATGATCGGTCATGAGGTTATGGCTTTCAGGTTTTTACTTTTTTTTCCCGGTAATTTTTCTCCATGACCGATCGTGAGGTCGTGGCTGTAAGTGTAAAGTGTGGAATATTTGCCAACATTTGTCTACACGATCGGTCGCCAGGTTGTTGCTTTCAGTAATTTCTCTCAATGGCCAGTTACTAGGGAGCTCCTTTACCGTTTATTTATGAATAATAAGTTGTGTACCTTCCTATTTATTTACGAATTCATGAATATTTTAAGCGTCCACTAGTTTTACGGACGACATCGTGACACAGTGTCTGAGATCTTCAACCCTTTCCTTATTTTAATGCGTGTGGGACGGCTGTGGGGTTGACTCAATCACGTAATCCGCTGATACGGACAGCGGATTAGCAAGTTGGCAATGTTTTCGGAGCAATTATAGTGGTGTATGCACAAGTTGGAGAGGAGATAAGGACTTGTCGGTAATATATAAAGCTGTCAGACGGTGTAGAGTTGAAATCTTTATTTGAAATATCACAGTCAAAATTAATAAAATTAGGCTACTTGTAGCAATAAAGAAAACAGTCAGACGGTGTGGAGTTGAACGCTTTATTTGAAATATCACAGTCAAAATTAATAAAATCAAATAAGGTAAACTGTTGCACAAAAAACCCCCTCCCTCCCCACCCCAGGGGACTGATTTCTTTCCCCTATGGGCATAACAAGTCTTTGTGTATCCAACAATTATGGTGAGATTCTTTTGATTGCTGTCCAAGGCATACTTGCCATTTGTTAGAGCAATTTTTGATACAGAGAAGTGTTAAACACACTTTGGCATAAATATGTCTATTTTTATTGCCTTTAGCTCTGGAAGATAGTCAATCTGCATCAGAGATAGAAAGAACAACTCTGGAATCTGAACTTAAGCGGGCAAAGACAGAGACACAACAGTCTGAACTTGAGAAGAAGAGACTGATCAATGAACATAAGGATGAAGTAGCAGATTTGAAACATAAATATGAACAATCTGAACTGCGAATATCAGGTACAGGGTTTTTGATTATATGTCATGATTAATAAGATGTCTTTGAATGCATCACTAGCTGGAGTAGCTGACTGACTCTATCTGAGTCATTGTGTGTTACGGAACTTGTCAGTGTTAGAGTCCACACTTGTTGAAATTAAATTGGCATGGCAAAACTTTTAAAAGGACCATAACTCACCAGTCATTGTTGGAATGTATAAATACAAGTTCTAATAATTTTATTATTTTGAATCTGATAAATCAAACAGCATCCCAAGTATTACTTTATTATAATTCTGCGTTATTTTGGTATTTATACATCCCTTTGAATCCTACCTTCTTGTAACTAATGTTATGTTTAGATGTGCAGCTTAAAAGAGTGTGAAAGTTAAACAGATTTAATTTCATCATTGCATCAAGGTTGACTCCCATGATACCCTACCACCCTATGTATTCACTGACTTCCAACAGGTTACATCCGATCAGGTACAAATAAAAACAACTTCATTGTATAACATTTATATGGTGGATAAGTCCACATAGGACACTTAAATAAACAGAATACAACAAAAACATTAATTATAAACAACAAATACCACCCAAACCTACTAACACTATAGACACATTTGTATAGCTATTCGTAGCATTGAAAGTCATTAGTATAAATATCAAAATATCAAAATTATTTTTCCTCCTAACCGTACTGAACCTTGAGAAAGTTTCAATTAACTCTTACTTCTATCCATGTGCACAAACTTTTCCTTCTTTTAGCTCTTACATTCATTTCCTTTCACTACAGTATGTTATTGCCTTGCTCAGATGTAGTTCCATTGTTTTTCAGATATGATACAGAAGCTAAAAAAACTGACTGCATTTTTTGCAATTCTGTTGTGTATCGTGTTTTTGGGCTACTGTTACAAGAATTTAGGGGCTCAGAGTGTTCTCCATAACTATTATGAGATGAGCAATCAATGCAAAAGATCTAACGGTAAGTCTACGCAGATATATAAGAGTTTTCTGCAGGTATGTACTGATGTCTCAAAACACATTCTGCTATACGAAAGTGCTAGCTGCAGTTTCATAAAAACACTGCTATATGGTAGCTCTTTGACTGTTACATCGTAGCATATAGACTGTGCAACATGGTAGCATTTCATTGCTGTCATGTGGGAGTTTATGATGAAGGTTGTTAAGTTTTACTTTAAAAAGAAACAACAATCAAGTATTTGCAATCAACTTGCAAGGTTTATTGCAGCACTTTCAGTGCGAAAGTAGAAACTGAACAAGAATTGTAGCAGACTAAACGTGCGCATGCTTGTAAATAGGCTTGCAGCAAACGCGATAGGAGAAACATTTGTTTTAGTTCACAGTGATTGGTAGAAGTTAAGAAAGTGTCTAATTGGCTGAATGAATGGCATTGAGGATCCACATGGTCTTATTAAGTTTAAATAAACTATTATTTGTCTCCCACAGTCATACCTACAACACGGTTGTGCTTCATAGCTTTGAAATGGCAGCATATTTACTAGAGACTTGCCAATGTAATGGCATAAATCCATGGAAAAAACACATTGTACATGCCGTTTTTAAGACCTTGTATTCACTCACTTCTAATAATTCTTATTTGACCAGTGAACGCTGCGAACGAGATCAAGAGAGACATGCGGCATAAACTTAACATGTGTTTGAAAACGTGCATTTTGAAAACTTTTCATGAACATATTGTGGAAAATTTGCTGAGAAATTGGTGAAATGTTCCATATAATTAAAATGCTCGTCGGACAATTAACCCATTGAAAGGTACGCGGTATTGGTTTCTTGAAATAACTCATAATAATTGGTGCAACATATGCATTACTGCCAATTCATGTGTTGGAGATTTTGGAGGGATATGTCTCCACTTCCCCTCTGCATTACGCTGCACTCTACCATAGGATATTTTGAGGTGATCCATCCCTCAATCTAAGTTCTCAGCATAACTATAATGTCATTGTCAATTACTTGCTCAATCTGCTTCGACCATAAATTTAATCCTCTTTCTCCCGAGTTGTATTTATTTCTATGGTTTGTCCATGGAGCCTGGTGGAGGGGATTAATTGACAGACACTGGTTACACTCAAGAGGTATGTAAGAGTGCCTTCAATAGCATACTCTGAGTTCCAAAACCGAGTCGGACTTACAATTCCGAGTACTCGGACTTGCATAGTCCGAGTAACACTGCTAACTCGGACTTGTAGACTCCGGGTACATTACCTACTCAGAGTTGAATACGCCGAGTTACACTTGCTTATAGAAAAAACAATGCTGGAAAAACACAGGAAACATTTGATCTTGTTATAAAA
Source organism: Ptychodera flava (assembly GCA_001465055.1). NCBI lineage: Eukaryota > Metazoa > Hemichordata > Enteropneusta > Ptychoderidae > Ptychodera > Ptychodera flava. The sequence goes on along the minus strand of LD344339.1, from coordinate 111,372 downwards.
ATTTGCAAATAGCGTATACAGTACATGTACTTTCAGTCG
>LD344339.1:93892-110801 GCA_001465055.1 Ptychodera flava | reverse complement strand
TTTATAGGAACACGTTTTACTCGGCGTATTCAAGTCCGAGTAGGCCATGTACTCGGAGTATACAAGTCCGAGTAAGCAGTTTTACTCGGAGTATGCAAGTCCGAGGATTCGGACTTGTAAGTCCGACTCGGTTTTGGAACTCGGAGTGTATGGTTTGAGATACTCCTACATACCTGCACTCAAGCTGTGTTATAAGACAAGCTGTGGGAATTCAATGCAACATACAATAGCATATAATTAATAGTTATGTTCTGAAAACAGAGTATGAGAAACTCCGATTTTTGCCAGATGAACATTTCACTGGAAGCTCAGTAAGAAAATCAACACAGTCAATGAATTTTAGTTGCAGCTGCAAGGCTGTTGATATTTTACCTGCAAATCATAGATAAGTATTATTGACAATTTGCTAAAATCATTTATTTTATTTGAATTTGTAGTTGGAATTACTCAAGATTTGCCGTGTGAGGACTTCATCTCAATCTGTTCATCAAGCATTTATTACAAGGACAAGTGCCACATCATTAATGGCATGGCAGGTATCAGAGGAAAGGTCAGTTTGTAATATTAAACCTTAATTCAACAGGTCATCACAGAAATTTGTTATTAATTAGTCCTTGTGGACCAAGTCCAGGGCCGGGGGACTTGTGATTTGGGTTCTGTCTGTTCCACAGTACACTTAATTGCCTACAATTCTCTTGGATTTGTACGATGAAAGTTACTTTTCTAACAATGTTTTTAGCGTTGCATTTAAGCAATAATGCTAAGAATCAGAATAATTGTTAAATAATATCCAGTAAAAGTACCTTTACATATTTCAGTGAAAATTTCAAAAACAACTATTAAATAACCAAAAAGGTCATATTCTGTACGTACTACAAATGTCATACTTTAGGCAGCAAATTATGATGAACTGAAGGTGTCATTCTCTAAGAAAACATAGCATGAAAATTTCCATTGGTGATGGAGTGATTGTGAACTCAGCATGGGAAAAATCAATATCCTTTTGTTTCATAAAATAGGTGCAACTAGTCTCCTTTACATTATTCGTTATGGCTGAGGACGCAATCACCAGAAAATTTTACAAAAATGCTATCCCCTCTCTCAATCAAGCATAATTTTCCCGAATCATTTGAAATGAGACATGAAAAGAATGGTGTCCTTAAAAGTACATTTCATTGTTTTAAAAACTAGACATTGTAAAATGACTTTGTCTCCGCATGGGAGACATGGTAGACTTCACTGAGGAATCTCAGATGGTACAAAATCATGATGAAGTATGGGAAATAGCCACTATTGTGCATCTGTCCACCGAGATATCACAGCCATGCAAGAGCCAACTCCATTCAAACTTGGTACAAATGTCAAACACTGGCATACATACTGGTATGCATGTCCATTGTTTTGGATGTGGCATGCAAAATTACACGAAGGCGCGACATAGGCTTTTTCTTTATTATCGGATAATATCGTCTAAAATGTCTAAGTTAGAGAGTTCCAGGAATATGAGACCAAAATGATCTAATAGGGATAATATTATCGACATTATCCGATAAAACAGTGTTTTTAGAATTTTCCACCCATCTGCTTCTAATATTAGACTCTAACTTAGATTTTAGATGATATTATTGATTTTATCGGATATTATCCGATAAAACAGCATGTCGGGCATCAGTAATACCTCAGTCGTATAATATTAGACACTAACACAAAGTTAGAGTCTAATATTAGACGAGTGGGGAAGAGGCAGATGCCCGACTGCTGTTTTATCAGATAATATCTGATAAAATCAATAATATTGTCTAAAATCTAAGTTAGGGTCTAATATTAGATGAGAGGGGAAGAGGCAGATGCTCTACATGCAGTTTTATAGCATCTGCCCCTTCCCAACCTGTCTAATGTTAGACTCTAACTTAGATTTCAGACGATATTATCGATTTTATAAAACAGCATGTCGGGCATCTGCCCCTTCCACACTCGTCTAATATTACTCTAACTTAGATTTTAGACGATATTATCGATTTTATCAGATATTATCCAATAAAACAGCATGTCGGACATCTGCCCCTTCCCCACTCGTCTAATATTAGACTCTAACTTATATTTTAGACGATATTATCGATTTTATCGGATATTATCCGATAAAACAGCAGTAGGGCATCTGCCGCTTCCTCACTCGTCTAATATTAGACTCTAACTTAGATAACTTAGACAATATTATCGATTTTATAAAACAGCATGTCGGGCATCTGCCCCTTCCGCACTCGTCTAATATTACTGTGACTTAGATTTTAGATGATATTATCAATTTTATCAGATATCCAATAAAACAGAATGTCGGACATCTGCCCCTTCCCCACTCGTCTAATATTAGACTCTTACTTAGATTTTAGATGATATTATCGATTTTATCGGATATTATCAGATAAAACAGCGTGAGGACATCTGCCCCTTCCCCACTCGTCTAATATTAGACTCTAACTTATATTTTAGACGATATTATCGATTTTATCGGATATTATCCGATAAAACAGCATGTCAGGCATCTGCCCCTTTCCCACTCTTCTAATATTAGACTCTAACTCAGATTTTAGACGATATTATCGATTTTATCGGATATTATCCGATAAAACAGCAGTAGGACATCTGCCTCTTCCTTACTCGTCTAATATTAGACTCTAACTTAGATAACTTAGATAATATTTAAGCAATAATGCACCCCCTCCCGGCCCATAATGGACGAAAGCAAACATTGCACGACATAATGTACGAGGCGAAGCCGAGTACATTATGGAGTGCAAAGTTTGCTTGAGTCCATTATGGGCTGGGAGGGGGTGCATTATTGCTATTATTTTATAGGTTTGGCAATGTCAGTGAATTTGTAGTCGTAAAAAACGAATAAAAAAGGAAATTTAAACTGATTTAGAAGCCAGTGAGCGTCGTCCAGCATAATCGGCCCTGACTCTGTACATATTACATGCACTCCACACTGCACAGTGCACTGCACTGAACATGCGTTCAGCACAAAAAATGACCAGCACTTTCACGGTTCAATTTGAATTGAAAAACGATGTATTTTCGAAGGAAATGAAACGTAACTGCATCCCTACCGTCTATATCAACTTGAAACATCACCTTTAAATATCATGCCATTCAAAAAGCCGACACAGTGAAATGCCAGAGATGAAGAAAACGGAATGTTCATGCATCGACATCAGCATGATCAGCGAGCTGCATGCCATGTATCAGCTGATCAATACGATCATTATTATGTCGCTAGTAGTACAGCATTCATTGCAAACGATATCAACAGAGTTCAACATTGTTGTCTATATTTCAATAATAATTGTGTCTATAAATTTAATTTTCGATGGCTTCTTGAGAAGAGCTACATGTGTATTTTATTTCGGCGAACAACAGAACTTGATGTAAACGGGTGCTTGAAAGGTACAGTTGACAAACATACTGGAGGGTTTCGGTACTGTCGCGATATCGAGAACAAGGCAGCGTAAAATCACAGACATGGAGAAAAAAACAATGAATGAAAGTTGTCTCTGATTACAGTCAGTGCATCAGAATTAGGTGGCTGAGATGTTAGATCAACGGAGAGTCAATGGTCGTCATGATTGTTGGTTGTAGCTGACCTTGGACCAAGACTTTGAATGGCTCCGTAGTATATCCGTAGACACTTCCGGTCAAGGTTGATGACAGCAAGCTGCCGTTGTTGGCCCGTTTACAGTTGGTTTGAGTAGCCTTTCATCTTGCATCGTTTACATGGCCACTGACATACATAATATGCCATGTGTCGAACCCAGTATCGTCTAGGAGTTTGCAAACGTACTGAGTTCTGTTTCACCTATACGGCAACGAAGCAAACCATGTTGTCAACAAACGTGTTAGTACAACTAGCTTATCGGACGGGGACTGCATGTTGTTGCCAGCCAGACAGATGACAAATGCGTGCGTGAGGACTCAAAAAATGTGATAAATCGTTCAGTAAAACATTATTATCAATACTGTGCACCATTATCAAGATTTATGGTTTTGTGTTTTACATGGTTTATCCGATACTTTCCCTCCTTTTAAATGCGCAGTCCTTTTTATCGTTTTCCAAAACAAAACTTGCTCGCTGTGGGGCTGCAATGCCGAATAATGGAATACATTATCAGTAATAATCTGAGGTTATGACGTCACAAAATTCACTGGTATTGACAAAGCTATAATATAATATCCGATAATGCCTATAGTGCCAATGTCGTGGTCCTCCAAAATTAGTGCTAGTTTGCATAATTAGTGACTACCCTGTTACCGTACTGAACTATCAAATCAATCAACGGCAGCCCCATTCTATTCTTGGAAATAGCTCAAGCTGCAGTGACTCAAAAATTTGGACATGCCCTCCATGTTTCTATGTCTGAATTTATCCCATATCCTTTTCATAAAAATTATCATGAGAGATTGGTCAATCCAAATACGCTGTCATATGAACTGTATAAGTGCAGGATTAAGTTCTGGTTGATGAGATACAACATAGTTAATTTGATTTTTTTATCCGTCCTGTCCTACGTCACACAGGTAGCAATTTTATATATATATATATATATATATATATATATATATAGATATAGATATAGATATACCCGACCCAAGTTCATATTACACAATCAATAAGCCAGTTTATAATGGGGTTTATTTCACTACAACTTAAATCTCTACTACTAATGATAATAATAAAAAATAAAACACTGGTTTACAATGATTAAAACTAATAGCAGTATTACTGGGAAATAATTTCCAGGCGCAAAATCTAAAGTTCATCCACAATAATAAAGTTCCAATTAATTCTAAAATGGCTGTTGTCTAGGGTTCATTCACTTAGCTAATGTTTATATGGTCGTACAATGGCTGTCCCATGAGTTGTACGGTAGGTCAATGTCCGTCCTGTTGCTATGACAATGACAGTCCATCCAATAGGAAACTACATTACACACACAGAGTCCTTCCAGACGATCCTCCCTGGGGATTTGATATTCCAACCCTGGCAGCAATAATCGAGTTGATGATTGACACGAACACTTCCAGGCACTCCTTGGCTCTTCACTCAGGCCACACAATAGGAACACACGCAGTCTATCAGTAATTCATTTTAACTGGATCTCCTCTGTAAGCACAGTCATGTAAATTAAAAAGACCAATGGTTCCTCCTGCTTACACAATCTCATTCAGGATGAGACTAAGTCAACATGATAGCAAATACACTGTACAAAAATCCCATTGAAACAAAGAACTAAGAATCACAGAAAATTTCGTTCAAAATCAGAAAACCCAAATTTCAACATGTTAAATAAAACTTCACTACTATCAAAAAGTACTACTAGAATAACACTAACTACAGAATAGCAACTTAGAAACTTTTCCGCATTAATTGGGAAAACACATGGTCCTTCCACATTTCAACTTGAGGGGTACGTGTCTCACACTTAGACTTCTTAAAAGTTCATTGTTTTCAATACCAAAGTATTCAAATACACATACCTGAAAGCACAGTCATGTAAAAGACCAACCACGTTGTCTTGGAATTTTTCTATTGGTAGTGAAATGGATAAAAATTCCTAAACGTACGTCCACACCAAAATACTGTCGTCAAGCAGTGAATATCAGTAGAGCATTGCAATGCATTGTGGGTGAAGACACTATCAATGAAATTCCACATGTGTCATCACACTCAAACATCACGCAGTAGACCTAATCACATGACTTACAATCGTAACCGGGGTTATATGTGTGTATATATATATATATATATATATATATATATATATATATATATATATATATATATATAATATTTTTATTGCTTGCTTGTAAATATAGGATTTACATCACATTTTTGGCAATAAAAGTGTGATACAAAAATAAGTTAAAATTTTCTTCAATAAAGATAAAGTATTACAGTATAATAATAGTAGCTAATAATAAATATAACTAGGTATTTCTTTGTTTATATAAAGTAAAAATATAATCTGCAAGTTGTTTATTGAAAGATAACTCTTGTTTTGTTAGTAGAGAAATAAGCTGATTTTCAGTATCGTCGTTTGGGAAATTGATTTTACTGAAAAAGTTCTTTCTTTGGACTTTGTATTTCTGACAGACTAATAAAAAGTGTGTTTCATCTTCAATACTGTTGGTGTTACACTGATTGCAGTATCTTTCAGTAATTGGGGTTTTGGGAACAGTGTGTCTCCCTTTTTCAATTGCTAGATCATGATTGCTAATGCGAAGTTTGGTGAGTAATTTTCTTTTCTCACCTTGTAACTGTGTTAAGTAGGGTTCTAATCTAAAATAACGTTTTATTTTGGCATACATTCTTAGTTTACTGTTTTCATCAGTGATCAAATTTTCCAAAAGACTTCATAATTGTTTGTTAAATTTGTTTTCATTAATCCAGTTATAACTTTGTGGTGTTAAGTGATGGAGCTTTATCAAGGAGAAAGTCCATTCCATTGTTTTTAATTAAAGCACTTAAACAGTTAAACCAGGATCTACCGTACTCGTCTGAGTAAAGCCCCTGGTTCAGCAACACTGAACAGCGGTAAAACTAGGGGAGGGGCTTATACTCGAGCAACCCCACGTTGTCTGGCATGGACGCTTAATTTATGCTAATTTTATGCACGATTTTTTTCAACACCACTCGATCTTTCTATCGCTTTCAAAATCGACTTACACATCCAAAGAAATTGATTGTACAATCTTTGAATACAGAAGTGACATTTTGGTGAAATTTCAGCGTCGAAAAAAAACCCCAAACTTGAAACAAAGACGTCATGTATGCGGCAGACAGTCCATGTAGCCGACAATGAGATGCTAATGATATGCAGAATGTACAAGTTTCAGGTCTCGTCGACCAACTTCCCCCTCTTGGGTACAACTTCAAACTCTGAAATACCAAGTCGGTGGCTATCGTCTGTTACATAATTTAATAGCGAACTGCCAAGTTTGGGTTTGTTAGAGCCTTTGGCAACTTACTTACTTGCCAACTTTCAAGTGGGGAAGTTGATGGGGGCCTCTGCCAACTTGCCAACTTACTTTCTTGCCAACTTCCAAGCAGGGAACTTGGCGGGGGCCTCTGCCAACTTGCAAGTTGGGAAGTTGGCGGGGGTCTCTGCAAACTTGCCAACTTCCAAGTGGGGAAGTTGGTTGGGGCCTCTGCCAACTTGCCAACTTACTTAGTTGCCAACTTTCACAGGGAAGTTGACGGGGGCCTCTGCCAACTTGCCAACTTACTTACTTGCCAACTTTAATGGGGGAAGTTGGTGGGGTCCTCTGCCAACTTGCCAACTTACTTACTTGCCAACTTTCATGGGGGAAGTTGGCGGGGGCCTCTGCCAACTTGCCAACTTACTTTCTTGCCAACTTCCAAGCGGGAAAGTTGGTGGCAGCCTCTGCCAACTTGCCAACTTCAAAGTGGGGAAGTTGGTCAGGGCCTCTGCCAACTTGCCAACTTACTTACTTGCCAACTTTCATAAGTGGAAGTTGGCGGGGGCCTCTGCCAACTTGCCAACTTACTTTCTTGCCAAGTGTCATACAGGGAAGTTGGTGGGGGCCTCTGCCATCTTGCCAACTTCCAAGTGGGGAAGTTGGCGGGGGCCTCTGCCAACTTGCCAACTTACTTACTTGCCAACTTTCATTGGGGGAAGGTGGCTGGGGCCTCAGCCAACTTGCCGACTTACTTGCCAACTTCCAAAGTGGGAAGTTTTTTTGGTGTCATGCCAACTTCAAATCCTCATTTTCTTACATCAATGTTATTTGACTGTTTTTTTTATATGATTTTTTTTCAAGTATCACACCTATTCCATGAGTATATTAATACTGAAAGTTATTAGACATTTTGTAATCCAATTCACCGAAGACCAACATGTCACTGACTAATATCCGAGTAGGTATGGTCACCAGGCTTGGGCCCGGCGATTATGCTACAGCACAGTGTCAGCATAGTCCACTCACGCACAGACAAAAAACCTAAGGTCTGAAAGCTTTTCTGAAGTCATGCGTAGTGTACAATTTAAGGTCTCCTCGACTAACTTTCAGCTTGTTGCTCACTTTCTACTATTTTTATAGTATTTTATACAAAGTCACAGACTTATTCTACATGCAACTTAAAACTGATAGTGATTTTGTAGCTCATTCTTTACCATATTTCACAGTATTTGATAGCCGGTATCAGACAGTTCGCGTTCGTGTCGGCTACATAGACGATCTGCCAATACTACATAAACAATCGATCGACTGGCCTCTTTTGCTTGCAATCACACCTTACCCCAAGCTAATGGTGAGAAATGTTCCTGAAATGGACGGGGCATGCCATATACACACAAACTTCTATTTCAAATGCTGCAACGGTCTAGATAGACTAGCCCTTTAGTGGCTTACGCTTTTGCCACAATAAAGATTCTTAAAATTCCCTTGTCCGCTCACGGGCGTTTTGTTGAGTGGGTAGTTTGTAAAAGTGTAGTTTATGCTATGTTCCGACGTTAATATGGCTACGGAACAAAACGTCGCAACGTAGCACAAACTACACTTTTACAAACTACCCACTCAACAGAACGCCTGTCTGTCCGCTGTTCATCTTTCTGTACCGTCCGCATGTTTGGCTAGGCTAAGGTTCGCTTAGTGCTAGCCAAGCGACTAGTTAACCTTACAAACGCCTTTGATCGCTACAAGCTGTCAGACCGTTTATTGACATAGTCGATAATCATGATAATGATTGCCAAGAACCGCTTGTGCATAGCCGCATGCGCATATACCGTTATGTAATGAAAGCCATCTCATTCAGTGTATGTTGATGCACAGTCACTTGTGATCGGTCTATTTCGCTCGGCGTCTATGCCAGACGTGTGTACATATGCCTAATTTTTTTGTTTTTCTCAGGCATATGTACACACGTCTATGGGGCCATAGACACTGACCGGAATAGAGCGATCACAAGTGACTGTGGTTGATGTCTGTATGGCATGCCCAGTCTATTTCAGGATGATTTGTCGCTAGTAGCTAAGGGTAAAATATGATGTTAGGAAAAAGGGGACCAGTCCATCGATTTTATATGTAAATAACCTGACCGCTGTCCCCTTTTTAATACGAACGTGCTCACATTTCTGGAATATTGCCGCTTTGAAAACTCGGGTCGTCAACTTCAGGAAGATTTTACACTTGTTTTTTTCTGTGCAGGTGTCGGCTACGCTCGCAGATCGCCAAATCGTGGCGGGCATGTACAGTAATATTATGAACTGTAATTCTTTATTGAATCAGCAAGTCATAAATTCATTCTCCATAGTAAATATGGTTATTATCATAGAAATTTGCCCATCGCTGTGGTTCGGTGCTGTCGACTCCACGCAATGAAGCCATGACAATGTTGCTGTTCTATGACTTGTCCACGTACGTACTTACATGCCGATCTCACAATTGACATATTTGTGATGCCAGTGCACAAATAGCCAATAAAATGACGGTAATCTTGATAAACCCACCTCCTTGACGGGCTATTGACGCAAATCAACTTCGATGCTGTGTGTCAAACTACTTACACATGCAAACGCGCCTTACGGCGGTTAGAATATTTAAATATTTGTGACGCAAATGCACAAATAGTCAATAACATTACCAACATGCTGGTAAACCCAACTTCTCAACGGGTGATGGACGGATGATGTCTTCCACGCTGTAAATCAACATACTTAAAATCCGAAGCCCGCCTTTTGGCAAGGGCTACTTATCCAAACAATCCATCGACAGTTCATATTGCCTTGCAAAGATGCGCAACAATACTTCAAGCCTTACTTTGTATTTCTCTGAATTTCCCGTAAACAGAGGCTTTCGATTATTTTGACAACATCAAATTCCATCGCGCAAATGCTCTCTGCAATCGAATTGTATTGCAGGTATATCAACTCCTCGTTACTCCCCTGGCAGAGATTTCCTCTTTCAAATAAAGTTTTAGCCTAGATTCCTATACGTCCGCTTGCCTACGTACAAGGCAAGCAGACGTATAGGATTCTAGGCTAATAGTTTCAAAAAGAAGACTTTCTTGCAATGTCCAAGTGCCTCGATTAATGGCCTCACTAGACTCTGTCATGAACACTGTACGGTACCGCACTTTTGTTATTCATTTTGCGTGCCATTACATATTGTTTTATGGTGGTAATTGTGCATGGAGCTATAAATTCAAATACCCAGAAAAACTTGTCGCTTTCAGTGATCGACACATCTCACTGCAGTGGGGCATCGCACGGCAATTACCCACATCGTGCATGCAAGCTTTGCGAACTACTCGTGAAATAGCCGTTCGGTGTTATTTTACACCTGTGAAATTACTTTTGAAATAGGCGTTGGCTATTCCCTTACCAAAATAGGAGTACATCAAAAATGCATCAACTGTGAATGATGTGTACATCAGTCTGTTAAAAATTTACTGTTGATGTATGCATCATTAGTGCATTGTTGAACTTCTGATGTATGCATTATGCAGTACAGATTTGGAACAAACTGAATGCATAATGTATCCATCTTTGGTGTACATCAATAGTGCATCAACTGTACATGATATATGCATCGGTCTGTTAAAAATTTACAGTTGATGCATGCATCATTAGTGCACTGTTGAACTTCTGATGTATGCATTATGCAGTACAGATTTGGAACAAAATGAATGCATAATGTATCCATCTTTGGTGTACATCAATAGTGCATCAACTGTGCATGATATATGCATCGGTCTGTTAAAAATTTACAGTTGATGCATGCATCATTAGTGCATTGATGACATTCTGATGTATGCATTATGCAGTACAGATTTGGAACAAAATGAATGCATAATGTATCCATCTTTGACAGCTGTGATGCACACAAAATGTACAGATGTCCTCATAATGCTGTACACATCAAAAGCACAGGTTTAGCACAAAAAACATCATGTACACATCTTGAACAGTTGAATTTGAAAACTTGATTTCAGAGACAAATGATTTAAAGTCTGTTTTTACCCGTATTGTGACCTAACTCTCAATCAACCGACTTTAGGTGGTTTTAATATGGTATATATACCACACACCCTGGCCATGGTATACTTAAAAATGTAAATTCTTCAAGAGCTAAACATACAGACATTACATTGACTAGTATCTAATGTGACATAACTAGTTAGTTGCTACCATGCAGGCGTACAGGAGACTGAGAAAGACAGATCACATTCTAGAGTTTACTTGTACAGAGGTGTTAACTTTGAGTGTTCAACTGTTCGACTTCCAGAATACAACAGAGCCTTGGTATTATAAAGCAGAAACTGTTTTCGTCTACCATTTTTGCATGAGTTCAATTATCAGATTCCATACCACTTCATTATTAAATGAAAAAAAGACATTCATAATATGATTCCTCAGCAATGTTTTTGATAGACAGCATAAGTTTAATGAAAGGATGGATGGATGGGTAAAAGCTAAAATACCATGTGATACAACGTATTAATGGGAAGTGTTATTCAGACAAAATCCAATAATATGAAGTTTGTAAGGGAACCCTCACCTCACAACCGATATTTTAGGCCTCGAGACTTGCAAACTGTTGCTTCAAATTTGCTGGAAGCTTTGCAGTAAATAATAGCAGCAAACTATTTGCTGCAAATATGAAGGTCGTTCGTTTTTTCAAATGTCAAATTTGGTTTCTTGTGAACTTTCTGCAAATATGCAGCAAACCTCTTACAGCAAATTTGCAGCAAACATTTAATTTGCATGTTACTGCAAATTTGCCTGCAAACTACATGCATAAAATGTCCTTCAAAAGTTGGCATATTACTCTTCAGCACTCTGCTTTGGAATAAACACTTCATCAGTTTAAATTTACAAGGACAAATACATCAGTAACAGCAAGAAAACTAAATATGCAGTTATTAACGTAGAACAGAGATGCTGAAAACAGAAGAAAGAATACACTTTAGTTACAGCAAATTTTGTGTATAGTACCACAAGATTCAACATTTTTATAATCTTCAACAATAACAAACTCAGGGTTCAAATATGTACACAGAAGTTTTAAAATCAGTTGTGCAGACATGGCCAATAATATGATTGAGCGTGAATAGCTGACAAATCTTAAGGCAGACTGTAGGAAGCAAAAACATCACACATTTTATCCAATCAGGTTCTGAAATACTAGCTTCACAAGAATCAGAGGTGAACGCAAATAAAGTTATTGTTATAAAGACAACAGAGAAGCAAAATGTTAAATTCAATTTGTCAGTGGTATGATTTATTTTATCATGCCATGTTGATTTCATGCAACACAAACGTCTTTAAGAGATGTCCATTTGACCCGAGAAGTTTCATATGACATTCACGTTATTGTCAAAGGCTGCGATTTGGCTTTCTGTTCCCTGAATTCCTTGTCCCTTTAGAGTACCAGCAAAGAGTTCTGAAAAATATGAATCGTTCAGGGAAGAGTGTAAGTTGACCGAAAATTGTAACATCACAATTTGATGAAAGAAATCAATAATTGTTCGAAATGAGAACTATTCAAGTAGAGAAACCAAATGCAATAATTAAAATCAAAAGGACAGGCACACCTCGGCTGTATATTATTCACACCCGCGTACACCACAGCGACAAACAAGTCTCAGCAATTATTTCCCATACGTATCAGCACAGTGTGTAATGTAAGTGAATTAAGTATGAATCAGTACTAAGGAAAACTTATCCTTGGTCAAACATAGCGATACAAATGTTGCAGAACGAATTGACTTACATTTGTGAAGGTCAAGGACTTGCAGACGCTGGACGGTTCCTGGTTCTGGTTGTTAGATAGACCTCGATCTCAGTGCTGTTCGTTACTAAGAAAATGTCGGCATTGTTACTGCATTTCGCGTTCACAAATTTAGAACTATGTTTGTCCCCGGTACTTGAAACTCATTTTTGCGACACTGTGATATCATTTGGCTAGTAGTTCCATAGAAAGATCACAAATTATCCACCAGATAATTCCCCGATCACAAATACACAGCCGGCCGACAGTAACACTACAATGATATCTAACTTCGCGCCAATCGAGCCTTATGACCGTTCACGGAAGTGCAATCTATAAATCATTACGCGATTGATAAAGTAGTCCCATTTTTTAAACACTGAAATTGACTCTACATCTGCGCCTACACGCTTTATTTCATACTAGATATGACACTTAATTTATTGGTTTTATGAAAATGGTTATTTTTATCATAGAAAGACTTAAAACAGAATAACAATTCTTTCAGCACGAAGAATCAATATCAATGCGCGAACTGAACTTGATGAACTGTGACCTCAGAGTAACCTGCTGCTAACAGCTGGGCTGCACGGCTGCAGACGTGTTGAATGGCGAAGTAACGTACTGGATTTTTGTACGGCGACTCAGAATGGAGTACAATCGTAAGCCTCAAATAAGCGGTCGGCAATATAGGTCTGCCTGTGAAAGTATGAACAAAATCCTTCACCTAAATCCAAGTCAACATAAGGCGAGATTTTGTCAGCAACATCGATAGGACACAGTACAGACGTCTGTACAGGTTTGCGGAAGTTCGCCTACAGCTGGAAGGCAATAGCGGTGCATACGTATACATGAACATTTACTTGTCTGTTTCTACAATCAGAAGTTCTCGTCTGTCGACATTTTAAAGGTACAAATTGATCGCAGTAACAAATGTCTGTGACCTGTTCTTGTTGCTCGTTTTCAATGGGTATAGAGATCGACGTCTTTCCTAACCTCCGTGGTCCACAGACGTACATTAATTGCGTTTTAAAAATGCATGCACTTTGGCCGGCGTTCGCAGAAACTTGTAATAAAAAAACAGACAAATCCTTCTTTTTAAAATTATGTTTTCCTAAACATTCAGCTGTCGATACAACCTTGATTTACTAATTAAAACCAGATCATCGAAGGCAATTGCTGTTGTATTGTCACAAGATGCACTCTCTGCATCCATACCAATGTTGCTGAGTTCTATCCCATATTCAGCAGCTGATATTGAAGCTGCCCATGCCATATTGTCGAAAGCATGGCAATGCAGTGCCAATGGTAAAATACCTTTTGTAAAAAACCTAATGAACGTATGGAACGTATAGATGTGTGAATAAAACCATTCCTTTCATGTGAAGAGATCAAACATTGTTGTGTTTTCATGATTATGTGCATTTGGTTCAAAAGTGTGCCCATGTGTGCATTCTTTTGACTGTAACATTTGTTAAGTGATGCACTTTTGATGTATTTACATCATATATTATGCACCTCTGTATGACAGCAATGGTCCTGTGATGTACTTTTGATGCATGCATTGTTTGTGCATCTTTTTAACTTTAACATTTTGGCAAGAAAAGGAGTCAATCTGTGCTTTGACCAATACATCATATGTGCATTTTTTAAATGAAACTGAAAGTCAGGATAATGATTCTGTGATGCACTGTCGATGTATACATCATATGTGCATTCATATAGAAGTCATGTGGTTGATAAATATTTTTAGCTTCCCGAAAAAAGATTTACCTTTAATGTATACATCATATGTGCATTCATATAGAAGCCATGTGGTTGATAAATATTTTTAGCTTCCTGAAAAAAGATTTACCTTCAATGTATACATCATATGTGCATCTTTTGATGAATGCATACATCACCACCCTTTGATGAATACATAATGTACTCATTTATACCTCTAGTTTTGGTAAGGGTTATTTCATGGCTGTGAAGCCAAGTGTACATCTCTGACAAACGTGGTGATCGAGAAATATTTATGCATGTTACCTTCCAAGTCGCACATAATTCCGATGACATACGGTACTTCACGACAGAGTTGCCCACCTTGCGTTGTAATCTGGTGTAATCTCTCTTAAGTTTGACAGGTCATGGACGTTGATTGACCCAAGATAGTTAGTCTCTTAGACGTCGCTCAGCGTCATCTTGCAATAACGTTGACAGAGAAATGGCTGCCAAACGAAATAAGCAGTTATCCGTCCCTTGCAATAGGCAGTCTCATCAAACCAAGTTTCGTTATGCCTTCAACCATTGCCAGACATAAGCAAGAGCACTGATGCTTATAATCTATCGCTAGCGTCTCGCCATTACAAAGTGTAATCACATAGGCCGACAAACAATTTACACGCACCAAATCCCCTCGCACCTTTTGTTTCCACTTGCTGTAAACTAGGACCACCTTGTTTGAACATATCATTAGAAAACCCGCACCCAGCGACATTTTAATCCCAATTATCAGTGGCTGCCAAATGCGCTCTGTTCTCTTCTCTGGGAGGAAGGTGGACCAATATTTGTTGAGCCAGTCCACTCCTTCTCTGTGCCCAGTCCTACCATGATTTTCAGTACAACATACAATGGAAACACCATCGTCTGTCATACTTGGACCGGCTTGTTACACATTTATCAATTACTAGGCTTTTTTCTACATGACAGCACTTAGCACATTAATACAAGCAGATCACAATGCATTTATAAAAAATTAAATTCAGGCAAAGCCCCGATACAATCATCTCATTGCTTACTTTTAACTTTTGTGTATGTAGTGCATGATTTCTTGTTATTCATCCAACCCATAGTTCCATGTGGTCGATACACGGCGGCCGCCTGTACCCCTTTTTCTAATGCATTACACGGCGGCGGCTGTGTATCAAACAACACGCAACTGTGATCCAGCCCTTGCCCTACATACGCACGAGTATTGGAACAAAAACTTTTTACTTCAAGGATTACAATTCTCGAGCTCACTGCGGTCCATCATAGTCTTGTCCCTGCCAGTCTTACGAGCACACTCATGAACCTAACAAAATATAAACTGTGTCTGTCCGAAGATTCATTCAGACTGGCTGCACAAAAATGCGTGTGATCGAAAACATTTAAAATATAATTACCTAACAGAACATCAAACAATAAAAGCTGCAGCTTTACATTCTTTGAAATTCATCTAACATGAGTTCAGGGTTCAATTCACGGAATTCCACTTCATGCAATGGCTATAGAACTTTGGCTAAAACTCGTATAGTTGAACTACGCTTACCAACAATCCTCAGCATCGAACCCCGAAAGTTGGCAAGTAATTAAGTTGGCAAGTTGGCAGAGGTCACCGCCAACTTCCACCCATGAAAGTTGGCAAGTAAGTAAGTCGGCAAGTTGGCAGAGGCCCCCGCCAACTTCCACCCATGAAAGTTGGCAAGTAAATAAGTTGGCAAGTTGGCAGAGGCCCCCGCCAACTTCGACTCATGAAAGTTGGCAAGTAAGTAAGTTGACAAGGTGGCAGAGGCCCCTGCCAACTTGCCTGTAAGAAAGTTGGCAAGTAAGTAAGTTGGCAAGTTGGCAGAGGCCCCCGCCAACTTCCACCCATGAAAGTTGGCAAGTAAGAAAGTTGGCAAGTTGGCAGAGGCCCCCGCCAACTTCCACTATTGAAAGTTGACAAGTAAGCAAGTTGGCACAAGCCCCCGCCAACTTCAACTATTGAAAGTTGACAAGTAAGTTAGTTGGCAAGTTGGCAGACGCCCCCACCAACTTCCCTATATAAAAGTTGGCAAGTAAGTAAGTTCGCAAGTTGGCAGAGGCCCCTGCCAACTTCTACCCGTGAAAGTTGGCAAGTAAGTAAGTCGGCAAGTTGGCAGAGGCCCCCGCCAACTTCCACCCATGAAAGTTGGCAAGTAAGTAAGTTGGCAAGTTGGCAGAGGCCCCGCCAACTTCGACTCATGAAAGTTGGCAAGTTGGCAGAGGCCCCCGCCAACTTCCCTGTATGGAAGTTGGCAAGTAAGTAAGTTGGCAAGTTGGCAGAGGCCCCTGCCAACTTCCCTGTATGAAAGTTGGCAAGGAGGTAAGTTGGCAAGTTGGCAGAGGCCCCCGCCAA
>LD344339.1:69466-82251 GCA_001465055.1 Ptychodera flava | reverse complement strand
ATAGAGCTAGAGGTCTGATTTTTGGTATATAGGGATAACTTAGCAATACAATTTTTTTGACAAAATGTCATGTGACCTTGATGACCTTTGACCTCAAATATACATATCTGTCTGTAACTCAGTAACCACAAGTGCTACCACCCTTCATGTATGGTATGATGGGACACCTTATGACGCCACATATTGTACCTCATTAATTATGCGCATATCATATTTTGAGCGAGCCAATAGAGCTAGAGGTCTGATTTTTGGTATAAAGGGATAACTTAGCAATACAATTTTTTTTACAAAATGTCACATGACCTCGGTGACCTTTGACCTCAAATATACATATTTTTCCATAACTCAGTAACCACAAGTGCTACACCCTTCATATTTGGTATGATGGGAGACCTTATGACACCACATACTGTACCTCAATAATTATACACATATCTCATTCTAAGCAAGCCAATTGAGCTGGATGTCTGATTTTTGGTATATAGGGATAACTATAGGATAAAAATTTTTTGACCAAATGTCATGTGACCTCGATGACCTTTTACCTAAAATATATGTTTATGTCAATAAATAAGTAACCACAAGTGCTATGTCCTTTGTATTTAGTAGGATGGGAGACCTTATGACAACACACGCTTTACCTCATTAATTATGTACACATCTACTTCTGGGCAAGCGAGTAGAGCTAGAGATCTGATTTTTTGGCATATAATTAGCTGTATAATTTTTTTTTTCAAAATTTCATGTGACCTCGATGACCTTTGACCTTTGATTATACATATATATGCACATCTCAGTAACCACAAGTTCTATACCCTCCAATTTTGATAGGATATTAGACCTTAAGATGTCACATCTTGTACCTCATTTATAATGCGCATATGTATTTCTTGGCTGGCCAATACTGCTAGAGGTCTGATCTTTTTTCCCGATTTAGAACCATAACTTAGACATGCCTCATGTGTTTCAAATTGGGAACAACGACATAGACCTATGCGCCCATAGATCTCAACATATACACTCCAGTGATACTTCTTAATGACAGTGTTCTCCACAAATGAAAATTAAAGGCGGACGGCTAATTAGCATATTTATTTGCATAATATTTGCATACAATTTACATATCACCAGGGCTATTCACAAGGCATTCCAGTGATGAGATATACTTCTGACATTCTCAATATTTTCTCCATTCAGCAGTGATTAATGGCAAGCTATACAATTTATTTTTACATTTAAATCCTGTTTATTTACTTTAAATAAATAATAAAACATCAAAAGTGAAAAAAAACACATTGAACTAATACAAACAATACACAATTTAGTAAATATATTGCACAATACCAACATGAAAATTTAAAAGTAGGCCTACATGAGAAGTAATCAGTGTTCGAAATAATCGGTGGCAAATGGTGGCACGTTTTCATCTGACCCTCTGTTACTATATGTTTATCTGTAGCCGGATTTGTAAAGCCATGAACGTCTTTTTTTACGTCCATGACAAGTTGATACGGGACTGAATAATGCACTAAGTTGCAATGCGGAGTCAGCGGAGCATGCCTGCAGAGAAACATACGTTGACTTTAAAACTCAATTCATAATAAAGAGAGGCCCGAAAAAAAATGATACCAAGTATTTCCAAGAGAAAGATTTGAAATTTCATCAACTCTTAGTTCAGCAAACGTACAAAACTTCGACAACTGCGCGGCGTAGGCTGCCATGCATGTTTGTGTGGAGCACGCTGGCGCTCTTGAACTCGATCACACGCGACCTTTGAACTGTACAGTACAGAACCTATTGTACATAGCTGCTGTATTCGGATGATCACACGAATGCTGATTTTAGCTCGTGCAGTTTCTTTTTACTTCATTTCATTGTGCCTTTGATATTTTAAAACGGTCACGGATTTTGAAACTTGATCAAACGCAACTGCTTCTCAAAGTCAATCGAATGAATCCATGCAAGTTACGAATGCGTGACAGGAAGTGACACACATGGCTTCAACGTCATGTGGACGTACACAGATCTCAAAATGGCTAACTTGGCTCGGATACGCAACGACCTGAACACGCGAAGTACCATACTTTTTGCATCTGATATTTGTCTCAACCAATCCTACGAGTTTAGCCAGATCTGATCGAAATCACTTTTCCTGACCTGCGGATCCTTACAAGTACGAGACATTGGCGGCAATGGCAGTTGACTATAGCATAGATGCTTTGACTGAGTGTCCGCTGGCAAAAATGCAACACCGGGCCTTTGAGTGTAACGTGTCCGTTGTATGAAATGGACGGTGTCTGTACGGTACGGTCGGCAGCTTAACACATTTCAAGCTTTTTGAATTGAAGTCTTAGCCAGTGTTCATCGGCACTACGGCCGTTTCACACTTGAAAAGCTCGCTGAAATAAAAGCGTGACAAAATCGCCGCTGAGAAACAATAGGTCTTCAACTACATTTACTAAAGAGTATCGGCGGATATGAAACAGGATCGGGCGAAAAAAAAAGGATCGGGGCGATCCTCTTAAACGGCCTGGGGAGGACATTGAGGATTGCATGCAGTCGCAAAACAAACCGACAGATGTGTGAACGGCCCCTCTTTATTACACGACGTTGTCAGTTGCTGTCATTTTTATTCAATAGGCTTTCAGATATTGTTCGGACAACTGACTGTGAAAACAGTTTAGGCGACAGAAAACAAAGGTGGGCGGGCGAGATTAAAGGTGGGCGGCGACAAAAAGAAGCCGGGCGCACCGCCCGTCAAAAACCCGTCGTGGAGAACACTGAATGACCACATTTTCCTCCCCCATCAAGACTAATACTGCTATTACAAGTGGGGACTATGTCATTGTAAATGACTTGTTGAGTTAATGGTTGTATCACAGTATTCGATATATCTAATTCTGTATTTTTTCCATTTTATATTCTGAATAATTACATTAAACATATTTCACTGTCTCCAGTACATTACATTTAAGTATTTTCACTTCATGCACTTTATCCCTTTCACACATGTTCAAATATCTGACCAGAGAACAAACACTTAATAGTCCAGGATGGGAGCTACAGTGTCATTGACGCTATTTTTACTATCCATATGGGAGCGACGTGTCATTGACGCTATTTTTGTTTCTTTCCATTGTCATATTATATATTTATGGAATTGTTTGTTTATTTAAGTCAAGTAATGGCTTCTATACACATCCCTGGTTCGATGCTTTTAAATTTGGTTTTAGATTTGGTTTAAAACAGATGTACATATCTGGTGTCACAGGCTCCTTTATATATATACCGTTACATGTTTGGAAGTTTCAGCATTTGTCTATGATACTGAAATGCTTGTTTAACTTGGTGGCAGTTTCGGACATACCATTATCATGTGGGTGTGGCAGCGTTGAGCTCTGAAGACTGCCCATTATTACATGTTCCCTTAGTTGTCGATAGTGCAGCCATAGACTACATTAATTCCTTTCCGAGAACTTGTAATTAAAGTACCGCTTAACAAGTTGGGACTGTACTGTCATCAATGATGACTTGTTGTACATTGCATTTACTTTTAATCTTGTTCATTTTTTTGTTGAAAGGTCCATGTGTTGCCAGCACGATTTTGCCTATGTGGCTTGAGCAGTACTGGTGCATATCATAGTAATATTTATGTCCAGCGCTTCATGGAAAAAATATACATGCCGCCAATGGGAGATTTTGAATATATTGAGTCTGATGTCATTGAGATATCCAATAGAAACAACAACAGTCTTCCAGAGAATCTAACTCTAGGATTTTGGATGGACAAAGAAAACCCAGCAAGGCCACATGCTATTGTGACATCTCATGATGGAAAGTCATGGAAACAGTTGCCTTCAAGTCAGGTTAGTATCTAGACTACCGGCAGTATGATTAAGCAATAAAGCACACCCAGCGACGGTATACCACGAGATTTTGACCAGTTCACAACATATATGCACGAGCAATAGCGAGTGCATATATGAAGTGAACTGGTCAAAATCGAGTGGTATACCGTCGCTGGGTGTGATTAATTGCTATGATATCATAACAGTATATTGAAATTCTGGTGTGGAACGTCAAAAACGGATTTTTGCTCAAGCTGAGAGCTTGCGCGTATGCCAGCCGTCGTATATCGTATTCACGGTTCTTTTTGCATCTCGGCCTATCAGATCGCTGCATTTGTGCCATCAATATACTGGTATGATATAATCAATGTTGTTCATCACATGGGGATAAAGTCTGAAATAATATACCATATTCGTCCAAGTATAAGTACCAGTTCAGCAACACAAAACGGCCATAAAACTAGAAGAGGGGCTTATATTTTTTTTTGGTAAGCCTAATTCAAGATTCACAATTCACGATTCATGTTCTGCAGTTTAAGCTATAAACAGATGCATTTCCACTCATATTTACTTTATTGATCCGTTTACTCTTAGTCTAGTAAATCATCATTAGGACTTGAACTGGTATGCATTGCCTGCATAGAAAAGCAACTCAACATTCCAGTATCAAACGGTCTACATCATGTGTAATCAACAACATAGCAGTGAAAATCATAATGGTCACCAGGAAAAAGCCTTCAGAAATGAAAGGATAATTGCTTCAAACAAATGAAACTGCTTGTTTCGAGGATGAAAACAGTGTGGCTGTGAATAAAAATAAACAATGGCAGATGTGACTGTGAAATGTGACTATTCTATTTTAGGCGACGGGGGTGAGCATGGGGTCAAATAATCAAGAAAGTACTGGAAAAACTTGTCATTTTCCTTACAATGCTGTCAAGGGAACTCCAATTTCCTATTGTTTTGACATCTTTTTATAGTTTCTAAGTAATTTTACCAAGTTTTTACCATGTTAATCACTAAATATACTCTCCTAACTTTTCTGTATTGGAGTTACACTAGGGTAGGGATGTAAAGCATTTTCAAATATCCTCTGAAATCAGTGGGGGGAGCTTATACACAAGTAGGAGCTTAGACCAGGACGAGTACACAACAAGATTTTGCATAACATGGATTGATAGCTCTACTGGTGGACAGAATTGTCTCTTAGGCTGTCTTTCACCCAGTTTAAGCGATGTATCACTAAAGGGAAAAATTGCGAGACTAGAGCGAGAAAATGACGCTTTCTCGCAATCGGTTAGAATCTGTTCTTATTCTCACTGCTGTCGGTGTGAAAATTTCAATCTCCACTGGAGATTGGTGAGAAATGCACTCCTTGGCGAGAATCAAGTGTGAGAACAAAGTCTCACTGGTGAGAATGGAAATTCTCACCAAGTGCCGTGAGAATTGAAATTCACTGGCGAGAATCATATTGACTCCCCATTCGTTCTGATTCATTCTGATTCTCCAAAATGAATGTGGAGTCTTGATGATTCTCGCCAATGAAAGGCAAGTCTTGAGTCTCGCAATTTTTCCCTATAGTGATATGACTGGAAATTTGTCAAAGATAAGAGATCAAAGTGTTTACACGACCGAAAGTGTGAGGTGAGTTGATATTGTAAGCTTATGCTCTAAAAATGAGATACATCGATGCGTCAGCTGTGTCCGTCCTTTATATTTGTTTATCTTTTTCCATTACTGTTTGTCAGATATGGAAATGTGAGAGAAATTTGACCATCACTTAATATCAAACAGTATTCAAACTGGTGGTTTTCTAGGTGATCAGAATTCTTGGTGCCATAATACCGAACTTTCAAAATTAGCATATCACCCTTGTAAACTTATCGGTAATGCTGTAGGTGAAGCAGCGTTTCAAACACACCATGGTACAAGCAAAAGCACATGCAAAAAGTATACATAGAAATACGTGTATTCTAATGTTATGCTTATCTGTGTGTTTATTTGTGCCGCTATCTCGTGACTTTTTCAGAGTTTACTGTTCACAGAAGAACACTGCAATAGTTTGTGTACGGCATTTTATTCCAGAGAACCCTTAATTACATGTAGACCTGTGCAGGATTCATACACAGTTGCTATGGTTAATGGTAGTATATTTGGATATATCGCCAATTGCTCAAATAAGAAATTTAAAGGAATCGGTAACACTGTAAAGTTATGGCTATTTGCTTCGCTGTAGAGGAGACATGGAGATATAGCTCCATGGACTAGACGAACTGTAACAAACACGCTGTGACTGATACTTGATAGTGTTAATTGGGTCAATCAATAGTCAGTTAATTGTCTATTTACTGTTTGGGTGATTGGCAGGTGAGCTTCCATCGA
The DNA here is from genome assembly GCA_001465055.1 of Ptychodera flava. Taxonomy (NCBI): domain Eukaryota; kingdom Metazoa; phylum Hemichordata; class Enteropneusta; family Ptychoderidae; genus Ptychodera; species Ptychodera flava. The sequence goes on along the minus strand of LD344339.1, from coordinate 76,021 downwards.
CGTCATATGCAAAGCAGGCTTAAAGGCGGAGCCTCCTTTTAAAAGGCCGCCAACCTATGGCGGCGTTCATTGTGTAAGTGGACACCAAACAGGCAACATGAGGGCACACGCTCCAGAAAATGCCACTTTTTAGTTTTTTCGGACCGCAAAAACGCTGACAGACTGCCAAGCGGTCAGCACAAAGCTGCTGCCGTTCGAACCCTGTGGTTATATTCAAATTCTAATGTGACTGGAAGACATTTTTTAAGGAAATTCGAGTGTGGTGCTGGGGAATAAATGACCGTTAGCAATTTGAACAGACCGTCAATCAAACGGTTATATAAGCTCTATTTGCAGGATTAGCAAAAGGTGACAAAAGATTGAAATCAGTTTGCGTAATTAATGTTATAGAAATCAAACATCGTACTGGCCATGTGTTTGACTGGGAGGAGAACTCCACTAATGCGAGAACCTGGGATTGAAAAGTGCGCGGCTTTAAAACAAAAGCCTTTCAAAGATATTGACAGCCAGCTAAAGATTACAATGAAATCGCATGTTGAAGGCCCTCTTATCCGCTCAAAATGTCTTGAGGTAACTTGTCATGACAGGTCCCTAGGATGATCTTAGTTAGATAATTTCATACAGCCAGGAAATACCGGTACTTTATTTTGTATCCATGTCTGTAGTAGCTTCAGGAACTGTGGCCCTATGTTTTTCGTTTTTTCACTTTCCTTTTTTTATCCGTAACATAGCTGGTTTAGCACTATTGATACAACTGTTATTGTCTTTTGTCACTGGCTTCATAATACTTGACTCTTTTCTTTTTAACATTTTTGGATATGCAAATAGGGATAATTGTCAACACAAGGATTTTACTTTGCCTTCTACTGACTGAAAAATTATAGACTAGAAAGTCGATAATAGCTCAATTTAAAAAATAGCAAAGAAACCAGACATGTTATATAGTGGTAAAATAAGTATGACAGACAATGTTTAGCTCACATTGGGTAAACCAATGTGAGGTTATCTTATAGGCTATGTCAATGGCGTCTGTCTGTATGTGTGTGTGTTTGTATATATGTTTGTAAGTTCGTACGTATAGTATGTCCGTCAACATCAAAAACATGCAAACCACTGCATGTTTTAGCTTGGTATTTGGTGTGTGTATGTAAGGGATTTTAGTCCACAGCAAGTAGAGGAAATGCCTAGAGCAAATCCGACTGAAATACCAAATGTAGTAAAACCAAAAGAAAATACTGCAGTTAATGGTACCAGTAAATCTGACAAAGTAACACCAAGTCAGGAGACATCAGTAAAACCAAGTGTAATTACTGAACCAGTTAGAAGATCAAATAGAGTTAGAAAACCAGCAGTAAAGTTAAATCTGTAGATTTTGCAATGTAGTGTATTTGTAGAAATCAGGCATGTAACACTTTTCTTTTAAAAGAGGAAGCAGTGTAATATATGCTAATATATTCATGTAGTGACGTATTATTGTAGTGCCCATGTGCAGAATAAAGTTTTACTTTCCTCATGCTTGAGACTAGCGAACAACAGCCTCCATGTACTTCTATACAATACATACCCTAGTACATATACTACAGTGAACTTCCTTTTAGTTGCTTCAGGTAATAAAAAGCACAGTATTTATGACTATGATGCAATGGTTGTAGAAACAAATAGCTTCGGTTGAGTTTAGCAAAACTAACTTACTGTGCTGAATGTGAATGAGTAAATAAATGGCCGCTTATACCGGGGGTAGCTAACCCAGGCATGCTCAAAGCAACAGAAAAACTAATTTAATTCTTCCAGGTCAGACAAGAAATTTAAAAGCTAGCTAACAAATAGCTTTAATATTACTTTTCGAGATAAAGAAGACAGGGGTCAGGATTAATGCTATGTTCTGCTCGATGTTTGTTGCCCATGGCTCAGCATAATGAGTGTGCAAGCAACAGTTGCAAATATTGCATCTTTATCAGCTTATTCTACTTTCCCTCAAGTCATGCCTCACTGATCCAGTTTAGCCACCAGAGTTTCTTGTTTCCCCAGTTCATTTCATAATTTCAAATATGTAGGAAAAATATTAAAATTTATTTCCTATATATGAGAGCTTGCTAGTTGGATAGTATACTACCTCTGAGGTCATGCCAATGGTATATATCTGAATCAATTGTCTGCTCCTTTGACTTAAGCTGTGATATATACTGTACGTAGTACAAATTGTATATCCCTTTTCCTGCCAGACAGTATTAAGACAATTTGCTTCCCCATCAGCCAAGTCAGTAAAAAGCTATGTTGACCCCAAACATGACATATTTTCACCCGCTTGGCTTGGTATGTTATTGCATCTTTAGTCCAAAAAAAATCAAGTTTACAATATTTATGTTTTCAACAGCCGTCAAATGTACAGTATTATGTTAAAATACACCATATGGAATATGTTGTGTTTCATTAATTTTAACCATCTTGACCTGATGGTGAAATAAGGACTTGGCAGGAAAAGGGATATAGTAGTTCTTTCCAAGTGGCTGTATTTGAAGAACAATGAACTTCATGTTGCAAATATTATAGAGGTTATCACGAAAATACCGCAAAGGATGCACAAGGACATTGGTGCTGTGTATTGCCGCACGCGAAGCAGAGGGCGATGCGCGGCACCAATGTCCGAGTGCATCCCTTGTAGTGTTTTCGTAATAACCATATTATCAAACATCTTACATTCATGACTTGGGCATCAAATTGTCAGAGAAGTGACCGTTTTCGTGCAATGTCAACAATTATACTTACCTTCTGATATGTAGTGAAAGTGTGGAATGCTATCTCGGACCAATTCTGCAAGTTCTGGAAAGTGTGTGTGCACTACACACGTACGTACAGAGCGCACACGAGATATGCTCTGGTGCTCTTCCAATGAGTCCCTTGAAACTGTTCAACAGTGAACGCGCAGATACAACCACAGGGGATGGGGCACCTAGAAACAGTACGTGTTACGGAACAGGCATTCTATACGGCTCTTTTAGCGCTTGCAAAATTCTATTGTTGTCAATGGTATATGTATAATAATGGATATTATCAAATGTGTAAGCTTTTTATTCCTATCAATTTCATTGTGTCACTGATCACTTTTATTCTACAGGCAGGAAAGATTGTCTTTGCTAATATACATAATCCAGGATACTTTATCGTCAAGTCAATGCCTTATCAAGACTCCTTCTTGGTGGATGTAAATGGTTGTGAATATACCAGTCCAGTGAGCAGATTTTTAAAGATCAGCATTCCAAACAGAGCAACACAAGAATCCCTGGTGTTTGAAGTACATGTAACTGTGAGTATTCAGGCCCTGTTGTTGGGGCAGTTTGTTTTCATTAAAGGAATGTTCATGAATATTGTAAAACTGAAGTGGGTAAATTATTGAAAGACAAATTTAATCAAATGTAAGTTTTACATCATGTCATCATGTGTCTTAATTACTTCATTCATCAGGGTCACTTTTTCGCTGTTGTACTCGCATTAGGGAGCATGCTCATGAAGAACGTAAGGCTTGTTAATTCAATAGAATTTACTTTGTGAGAGATATTATAATGATACTCTCTCGATTTTCATTTCCCATGGACAAACTTAGGTAGACTAGTAGATTAAGTTTTTCTGTCCATCCGTCCATATGTCCATATGTCTAGACTTACCGGTACCTTGCCAATTTCTTTCAAACTTTGTACAAGGATGATATGCAATGCTACATTTATTGCTTTGGGTGTGGCATGCATATATGCTAATTTGTATGGGTATTGATTTGAAAAAGAATTCAGTTTCAATCAAGACTGCACTTAATTTGATGAATTTTCGTACAGATGTTGGTTACACAGAACTTTAAATCAGTGCATAGAGATAGCAGTATTCTACCAATTAATTGCTAATTTTGATATTTTACTGAATTTTCATATTTTGGGTAATATGTCAAGAAATACTAACTCAAATTTGATGAAACTTGCTGTGGACCTTGATACACCAAAGCTGTAATAGCATAGACATTTAGCAGAATCATGAAAATTAATTGATAATTTGTATTTTTAATGAATTTTTGTTATAAGGCTGATATATCAAGAGCCACTTCATCAGCTTTGTAAAACTTTAGACTTTAATGTTTGTTTATCTGTCAGAACTGTTATAGCATGCAAAGACATTAAAGTGGCACTCCCACTTGGTAACATTTTAAAAACACGCTTTTATAATGCCAACGGTCGATACTTGATGTGACAATTGCGCGCCGATCACGAGATATCGATAAAAGCATGTACTCAAAAAATTAAGTTTGAATTCCGATGGCCCACCTAAATTCAGCTTCTGAACATTGAACATTCGGCACTGGGGCGACTGTCACCTAAGCTATGGAGTACGAGTCTAGGCAAACGCTGCTGCACGGGACAGTACCACTCGCGTCAGTGATCAGTCATGCCCCTTAAGAGGCAACCCGAGTCTTACTGACTCTGAGAAAAACGGAAAACAAAGTTTGCTGATTCCACCAGAATTCGCATAGGTGACTAGCACAGATACGTGCGGTTGATACATAGCGACTGCCGCGTTGTATGCACGCATACCACGCAGCGGCTGCTATGTATCGAGCCATGCGTAACTGTGTGGCAGACGACAAAATGTAGTCATGCGAAGCGGCTAAGATATTACACATAAAAAGTTATATCTATGTTGGTTAAAATATATAATAGAACTGACTGAGAATAATGAAAACGACAAAAACTAAGGAGAAGTTTTACAAAAAACTTACCTGAAGTGAAGGCATAATGCTGTATATAAAGTCTTTGCAGTGGGAGGTAAAATTGTGTTGTTCGAACTTATTATGGACTCCCTAGAATATCGTCAATCAGCACAACAACAAACCTTCGGGGGATTTCGGGTCATACTCAGAAACGATCGCAAAATTTCGGCATGTGAAAAATATGCTCGGGAAATGACATATTTTTAACTCCCATAGCCATATGTATATATGGCAATGGAAGCTATTCTTATAGGCTAGGGAAATGTCTGTATGTCTGTATGTCTGTATGTCTGTCCGTCAACATCAAAAACTCCAAAACCGCTGCACATTTCATCTTGATATTTGGTGTGTACATGGATGATGGGCTGTACCGGTAGATGAGATTTTGTTCAAATGAAGTTGTCATTGCCAAAAATATGGAAATTAAATGAAAAAATGTAAAAACAGTCAAAATTGAAAAACTCAGTAACCACTGAGCAGATTACATGAAAAATTTGCATGTAAGTACTTTGGGCTGACCTGAAACGATTGTGCTTTTTTTTGATTTTTTGATATTGTTGAAAATATGCAAATTAGTGCCAAAAAAGGCGTTTTTGGTAAAAAATCTTCTTCTTCATAACCGCTGGTCAGACAGCTTTGATATTTAGTATACAGATCCCTAGGGATAACCCAAATTGGATTTGTTCAAATTGTAATGAAAAATGCAAATCTGTATTTTTAAGGAATTTTTTTGTCATTTTTGGTCAAAAATTTATTTCATCAAAACCGTTCGTCTGACAGCTTTGATATTTGGTATACAGGTTCCTACAGATAAACTAAATATGATATATAGAATATATGATGAAATCTGCAATTTTGTATTTTTGGTGCAATTTTTGCCATTTTTGGTCAAAAAATGTGTTTCTCAAAAAGTACTTGTCTGATGCCTTTGATATTTGGTATACAGGTTCCTAGGGGTTCTCTTAGTGTGATATAGTGAAATTTGATGAAATCTTCAATTTTTGTATTTTTGGGTCAATTTTAGCTGTTTTTGGTCAAAATATTTGTTTCTCAAAAGTTAGTCATGTGATAGCTTTGATATTTGGTATACATTTTTAGCTACTATAGACTATAGTCTATAGAAGCTATTGGGATGGGTATCCGTCCGGCGTCCGTCGTCAGTCTGTATGTATGTATGTATGTATGTATGTATGTCTGTTTGTGAGGCGTCCGTCCACTCAAATATCTTGAGAACCGCAGTACTTACTGATTTGATATTTGTTGTGTAGATGAAAAGTATGATTTTGAGAAACTATTTTTTTTAATTTTTTGATATTGTTGAAAATAGGCAAATTAATGCCAAAAAAGGTGTTTTTGGTAAAAAAATCTTCTTCTTCATAACCGCTGGTCAGACAGCTTTGTTATTTGGTATACAGGTCCCTAGGGATAACCCAACTTACCGTAGATTTGTTCAAATTGTGATGAAATATGCAAATGTGTATTTTTAAGGAATTTTTTTGTCATTTTTGGTCAAAATTTGACTTACATTGTATGTAATTGTTGTACTGTATAAACCCTATTAATTCACCAAGAAAAAAATAATTAATATGATTTTAAATAATTGAATTAATTAGAAAATCATCAAAGCCAAAATAATTTTAGTATGGAATTATCAGAAAGTTCAACTTTTTTTGACAGTTCATAGTGAAATGCTTACCCACATGTAAAGGCAACTTTCCTGAATCCCAACTTTGATATATTCTGAACCACCATTTATGTTATCTAAAAGAAATTGCTCATTATAGTTTGTCATGATAGGGTGGTCA
>LD344339.1:0-45667 GCA_001465055.1 Ptychodera flava | reverse complement strand
TGACAACACACGCTTTACCTCATTAATTATGTACACATCTAATTCTGGGCAAGCGAATAGAGCCAGAGATCTGATTTTTTGGCATATAGGGATTAATTAGCAATATATTATTTTTTCCAAAATGTCATGTGACCTCGATGACCTTTGACCTTGATTATACATATATATGCATAACTCAGTAACCACAAGTTCTATACCCTCCAATTTTGATTGGATATTAGACCTTAAGATGTCACATCTTGTACCTCATTTATAATGCGCATATGTATTTCTTGGCTGGCCAATACTGCTAGAGGTCTGATCTTTTTTCCCGATTTAGAACCATAACTTAGACATGCCTCATGTGTTTCAAATTGGGAACAACGACATAGACCTATGTGCCCATAGATCTCAACATATACACTCCAGTGATACTTCTTAATGACCACATGTCCCTGCCCCATCAAGACTAATACTCCTATTACAAGTGGGGACTACGTCATTGTAAATGACTTGTTGAGTTAATGGTTGTATCACAGTATTCAATATATCTAATTCTGTATTTTTTCCATTTTATATTCTGAATAAATACATTAAACATATTTCACTGTCTCCAGTACATTCATTTATCTAATCATCTCAAACGGACGAACTACGAGCAGACCTACGAGCTCGTACGAGCTTGCATACGTCACTCGTAATATGAAAGTACGAGCCAGTACTTCTGCTCGTACAATGTCAGTTTTTGGACAATTACATACCTCAATTACTACCATACATTTAAGTATTTTCACTTCATGCACTTTATCCCTTTCACACATGTTCAAATATCTGACCAGAGAACAAACACTAAATAGTCCAGGATGGGAGCTACAGTGTCATTGACGCTATTTTTAATTAAATCCAAATATCAAAATTTTGTACATACACACTTGCGCAAAAATATTGCGTTCCATCAGCAATTTCTGTCCAACCCCTTTGAGGAGTAATTTCAAAATTATAAGCAAGTCAGAAGGGGAAATCTGAGCATCAACACTTTTGAGTTTGTAAGGAAGGTCATTTGAAAAAATCTGCGCTCTTTTTGGGGGATTCTATCGCTCCATATCGCCGAGGTGTTTGTTTTTGCAACTTTACTCAGCAATGTAGGGGGGGGGGGTCATGAAATTTTTGTCATCTTGAAAGGGGGTCATCAATTTTTTGGTACAATGGGTAGGGGGGGTTCACTTATTTTCAATGATGCGCAGGAAGAATTTGCCGGCCTCCCCCCGCCCATAATAACTGAATGCTCCCCTAGCTCACTCTGTAAAAGTTGTAATTTTGTGGAAAATGTGAATTTTTGGAAAGATATAATTAATATCATAGCCTACCGCAGCATTATTTTGTAACTTGTTCATCTTTTCTACAGTTCTTATTAGTTCCAGAGACCAGCTCCTGAACTGTTAGTTTTTGCTCACTTTCCTCCCTTCCTTTCTTTCTTTCTTTCTTTCTTTCTTTCTTTCTTTCTTTCTTTCTCTCGTATTACAACCGTAAAACATGCTATATACAAATTTTACCTTCATTACCCAGAATGCACTGTGACACGCTTATTACGTCATCATTCAGCCCGGACGGGTTTCACTGGCATTTCTTGTTTGTTTATTTATTTATTTTTATTTTGCATTGCACAAATATCAAATTGTGTTCAGCTATTAATAATTCTAGCTTTCTTTCGCTTTGTTTTTTGTTGTTTTTTAATTTTTATTTTTCTCTAAAACCCGCTGTACGTGGCGGTAAAGTGTGACGTCATACGCCTTCCAGGTTTAGACTCGACCCAGGTCGAGTCTGGCGGACATGTTGAATTTTTGCCTTTCGGTGATTCAAGCATAGCGACCGTGTGTGACCGTTCACGCACTCAATCCTATGGGGACGAACTATCGGCGCACCGCAAAAATAGCCCAACTTTAGAATACTATAACTTCAATGGCCAGGCGAAATAGCACTTAGGACAAACATTTTCTAAGCGTTCATACCTTGAACCTTGTAATTAAGAAAAAATCAGACTCCGCGGTTAGATACTTTGTAAGTTAGAGTAATTTTACGATCAAGGGACTTTATCCAAGTCGGTTCAAAAGAATAGTCATAACTTGGTCAAATATGGGTCGATTTTCTCAGTCTTTGGTTTGTTTGAGCTCTGTTCAGTCTGGGCATTCAACACAAGCAATTTCACAAGTTTGAAAGTTTTTTTATGAATTTGGCAACAATAATTTGATGTACACGATATTGTGAGTGAAGTGGGTGTATCTGAGCCGTCCTGATCGCGGCAACCATGCCACAACTTCAAAGACCAGCGTAGACAAAGAAATAACAATAGGTGTGAAAGGGATTATAGGGCTGTCCTGTATCCTTCTATTTTTTACATCCATGGTACAATTCAGAGAGCCACCTCTCGCTACACACAATCATTGCAGCTACGTTGTACTGTAATTGAAAACCTCCTTGCACAAGTTCACCCTTTAAAAGAGGTTATGTCAAAGTTCAACTTTGTTCAAATTATCAACAAACCAACTACACTCAAAGGCAGCCTCCTAGACCATATCTATGTCAAGTCTACCAACTCTGCAATCTACAGTGCCAATATCATACAGACATACTACGGTTACCATGATGCATTGAGCCCTCACCATAGCCTAGGTACGTGCATCCATATTAAAATCCCAAGCACTCTTTCGTTCTGCACCTATTTTCATCACACATTCTCTTTTCTTCTGCTGCTCTGGTCTCTGAAACTTCGCTTTTGCTTGCAAATGCTTTCTAGTTTCTATAGGTATTGTATTGCATTTTGTAATGCCTTGCGTTAATATTGCAGGCCTGTATTATATCATTTTGGTAGCATTTTTTCATGTCCACAGCATTTTGTAGCAAAGCTGAACTTTTTGGGTAAAAGCATGGGACTTTTGAGTGCATCTGCACCTGACCCAAAGGAAAGGAAAATTAAGTTACTTCAGGTTGGTATGTGTTTTGTAGGGGCGTGACAAGTGCACCTACAAAGCACCTGCAATTTTTTTTGCATGCACCTATAGGTCGGTGAGGCAGCTGAATCATGATACCTCTTAGTGGGTTATGGGTGCACCATTTATTTAATCATTTATTTATTTATTTATTTATTTATTTATTTACTTGTTTATTTATTGGGAAAGCCTTCAGGATCTAGTTCCATCTATAGGTTCCAAAAATAAACTCAAAACACAAAACTACATTTATAGAAAAATACAGTCCCTGAACAAGTCAAATAGAAAAAAGGAGTTCTATACGAACGTGAACCTACAGAAAAACACAAGAAAAAAATAAAATCAAGTAGGTAAATCACCAAAAATGGAATGTCTAATGCCACTTCAAACCGATGAGCATGATTACTAAAAAGATCAATATTTGGATGGGAAAGTAACAATTTTGTAAAAACTACTCAAGCACCTGCCGATAAATATTTAGAAATATTGATACAACTACGAGGCAGTATAAAGGTTCTGAACAGAACATTAACACAAAGCTTTAAAAGGACATCCAGCAAATTATAAATACCGGTTGCAAATTTATGTAAAAACATCATGTCAAGATAAAGACGCCATTGTTGTAATGTTGAAAGTTTAAAAATAGAGCAAAGGGCTTCATACTGATCTGTGTGGTATAAACTATGGGGCTTAAAACACAGATATTGTACAAAAACAGCAAACAGTCAATGAATCATCAGCATTTAAATATCAATTGAAGTGACAAAAAGAAGCTATAGGAGAAGGAGGTGACCAGTGTCTAATTATTGTATGTGTGTATATGGCATTCTGTCTGTCCGCTCAATTTTGTTTTAATCGATGGCATGTATTAGGTTGAATTTAGATGTTTAAATGTATTTCGGTGAAGGATTCCATCGTTTTGATCTTAATGCCTCTGCTGATAAAAATGCAAATGAGTTTAATGAAAGAAGAAAAAGATATATCGTAAATACCAAATTATGAAACCTGACATTATGTAGAAATAGTCCTACTGTGTTGTAGATCAAAATTTGTTCAAGCCAAGGTGACCAAATGACCATTATGCAACTAAATTAAATAATGCAAATTGTGGTCCAAAATCTTAAGCTTAGAAACTGCTTGTTCTAGGGCCAAATATCATGTGGAAAGTTTCATTTTTGCTGGTATTTTGGGTTGTTCATAGGACTTGATCGAAATTCTACACAAAGAAGTTATCACTTTTTGACTGGTTAAGTCATTCCTTAAGATGTACACATTCCATATGTTTGTCTGCAGTGAACAAATTTGATGGAATTAACATTATGAAGACGAGTAAAACAGCTGTTTAAACTGTGCAAACATATAAACTACTAATTGGCCATACTGCTATCACTGTCAGAATTTTCTAATTACAAGCTTTCTAAGATTAGTAAAGTGTGGAATTTCTCCTAAATACTACACTAATTTTACACATTCAGCATGAAAGCACACTGTTATTCAACGCAGTATTCTGAAATTGTTTAAAACAATACATCACTATAGCCTTTATCAGTGGGAAATTTTAATGGTTTCTGAGACACTTATGTTATGTAACTGTTTATTTTATTTACACAAAGGAAAGAAAAGGAGAAGAAGAAAAAGAAGCAGAAAAACCTGTAATTGGTAGAGGCCATTTTGAAGGTATAGTAGAAATGAAACATTAATATGTATAAGCTTATGGGCTCACATGTTTATGTATGACCAAACATGTCTACCGGTATATAATACTTATAGCTCCTAAACTTGTAATAATAATAATAATAATGATAATAATAATAATAATAATATTTTATTGCTTGCTTGTAAATATAGGATTTACATCACATTTGTGGCAATAAAAGTGTGATACACAAATAAGTTATAACTTTTCTTCAATAAAGATAAAGAAATATATTTTAATAAAAGTAGCTAATAATAAATAAAACAAGGTATTTCTTTGCTTATATAAAGTAATATAATTTGCAAGTTGTTCATTAAAAGATAACTCTTGTTTTATTAGTAGAAAATAAAGCTGGTTTTTCAGTTGTATCATTTTGGAAATTGATTTTACTGAAAAAGTTCTTCCTTTGGACTTTTATATATTTCTGACAGATTTATAAAAAATGTGTTTCATCTTTGATACTGTTAGTGTTACATTGATTGCAGTATATTTCAGTAATAGGGTTTTTGGAACAGTGTCTACCTTTTTCAATTGCTAGATCATGATTGCGTATGCAAAGCTTGGTGAGTAATTTTCTTTTCTCACCTTGTAATTGCATTAAGTAGGCCTCTAATTTAAAATGATGTTTTATTTTGGCATACATTTGTAATTTACTATTTTCATCAGTGATCAAATTTTTCCAAAAGACCTTTCCAAAAGACCTTATAATTGTTTGTTAAATTTGTCTTTATTAATCCTGCTATTTTGTTGGTGTTTAAGTTATTTTACATAAGCATGTTTAATTTTTTTGTGATACAATCTAATAATTGACTTCCAAGTAGCCAGTTTGTACTTTTCTGTAACTACTCACATAGCCACATCTTTACTATTACATAAATTAAACTAAATTTGCACTTGGTAACTGCACATGCACATCAAAAGCAAGGTCAAAACTTTCCCAGTCATTTTGCGGATGTGCTTTGATCGATTTTAATTCACTTCACAATTTCCTTCAGTACAAATCTATTAGCCTAGTGGGGGACCAGCTGCACAAAAACTTGTTGTTATAAGGTTACTTATTACTTTGAGTTTTTGTGGAGTTAAATGTGGTTTTAATTGTTCGGCAGTTGTATCATAAAAAACAATGGAGACGGCAGAATCAAATGTGGGATCATTCAAATCATTCATCTGATCGCACACAAAAATGCTTACCAATCTTTGTTTACATTTAGAGGGTCACCATGTCAACAATGCAGACACAAGTGATGCCAATGAACTTCATGTAGCATTCCTGCATAATACCTTTAACCATGTAAAGGCTGTGCTTACTTTACTTTGAAAGTTTTGCAAGAGGAGCTTGATATGTGCAGTAGAACCAGAAGTAATCAAAGATTCAGGAACACAATTGGAACTAATCTTTGATAATTTGATGGTGAAATAATGTCAGTTAAATCTGCAAATATAGGCTCATCTGCTTTTTTTAAGTTATGGGTAATTTGTAAAGTTTTGCAACATTCAGCTGTGGGGCACCTAACACTTTTGAGAAATTTGAAAAATATGTAGATCCATATTATACCAAATTAGTTCCAATAGTATTCAGGATAATTATGGCAAGTTTATTTAAGCCTTTTATATTTTGGTTCCTGCAATGTTTATCATGTGCAAAGAGAAGACTTGGGCATATTACGACTACCTCACAAGTTGTAATTGTAATTCAGTAATGGTGTGGATAAACAATAAGATTTTAGCAAGTTAATTTCTTAGGTATTACTGTAAAATTTAAGAGCTGATATTTTACTGCAAATATTACCTTTATGCAATGTGACTTACCTTTGTATATGAGGAGTAATACCATTTATTTAATGTTACAGAAAAGAAAACTCAACATGACTATTTAGGAAGAAAAAAAAATACATTCAGGTAAGAGTAAGCCACTAAAGCACTTCATAGAATACATCACAAGTGCATGAGGGAACATTTCTAGAGAGACTCTAATATATTTAAATATGTTATATGAGAATTATTTTAAAGACACCGAAGTTTGCCAATGAGGGCCATCATAGCTTTCTTAAATATTTGAGAGTTGTCATTGGGATTGTGAAAAGTTTAAAGTGGTGTTATAATATGTTTTCTTGAATTGTAAATGTCTGTATTGCAACATATAATAAAGGTAACTTCTCTAAAAACTTCCCTGAAACAGTCTCCAGGGAATAGAGTTCAGACATTACTGTTTGCGAACATGAGTCCCTCCCTGGTTGAACCAGACTTGATGATTGAAATTCTGATGAACACTCACTGAGTAAATATCCAGTGGAGTGTACAGAGTGAAAGTCTTGAAGTCTAACAAAATCAATCATATTATCCTGAATTTATAGTTAAACTGCCTTGTTTGTTTGAATGTTATAGAGACTGACCTGGATGAATCACAAGTCTTTGACAGAAAAAGTCCTGTGTAAACACAGTCCAGTTTCAGACCTGCTTGTCTTCGCTGGTGCAAACTGTCAGTCACCCACCATTAGAACTTGAAATGCATTATAAAAGCTTAATAGTTGTGAATAAGTAATATAAAGTGATCTTAAAATATCCCCCGTTTTCAAAGTTTTCTTTGAATAAGACCCATTAAAGACTGAAAAGTGTATAAGACTGCCATTAAGTGCTGAAAGTGGCATACCAGTGTGTAATTTCAAACACTTTTAGATTTTCCACCATTTTCATGATTACAACAACAAAATGTTGGCCTTTAGTGCATTCAAGTACCGTAATTCATGCTCAATGTTTATGTGCAGGAAATACTTTTTTTTGTACTTTTCGCGGGGCACCTGAGTGCAGCACCAGTTTATTTTTAGCTCATATTTGGTTTGTATATAAATACCAAAAAGAGCTTATATGGTTAGTCAGTGGCGTCTGTATGTCTGTATGTATGTATGTATGTATGTAGGTATGTATGTGCAGATGTATGTCCGTCACACACAAAGGCTCCCATACCGCCAAAGCTACCATCTCAGTATTTGGTGTACAGGTAGATGCAGGGGTTGAGATGTGACGTTGTTCAAATGAACACGTCAGTGTCAAAAATGTGCAGAAAAAGGGAAATTCTGCAAATGTGCAGGAGTGAGATATGCCAGTGACTGAAACAGGCTGAGTCATTTCCTGTCATTGTTTATGAACTGTTACAAACTAAGGGACGGACCATTAGATCTTGGGAGGGGGTGGTCACAATGAAATTGTGAACCTTTTTTTTTACAATAATTGTAAATTTCTAATGAGAATTTTTTTTTTCTGAGTGAATTTTCAGATTTATAATTTGAAGCTGTCTGAGGATACAATGTACATCCATATCACTAGCGCAAGATTGTGTGCTGTAACCCCAACATACATATGGCCTAGTGATTTACATTGCTGATAGATTTTGCGAAATGTTGCAGATCATCTTTTGACAATCTCAGAAGCTGTTTGCAAAAAATGTGGTGAAATTTCAATATTTGTGTTTTTAGGACAATTTTTGCCCTTTTTTGATCAAAACATCTATTTCTCTGTAGCAGCATGTCCACCCTTTGTCATTCTTGTTTTTCTGGTTTGAATATTTCTTGTTGCTTTTGTGGTTGTACTTTGCAGAAATCATTGTCATAACATCAATGTAGAAATTTCCTGCACTGAACAGATAGAAACAACATTTGTTGTTCATCTTTGGTACCTATACTGGTATGTACCAATTCTGATCAAATGTGAGCGACACCGTATAATTGCGGTATTTTTAACCTGTTAAAACGCGTTGACATGGTTCAAATCAGCGAGTAGTCAGCTCTCTACATGTCCTTCAGTTAGCACATTCTTTCTTTCATGAATTTGACTTTGTTGTGTGTACCGGTGCTTTGTCTGTTCTATGCTGTTTTGTGTCTATGTTTATAACTAGACTGTATTACAAATTTTGACCTAGTGTTATGAATTACCCATAGGTATGATTGCAATTATTTACATCAACCAACCTTGGTTTGAAAATAAAATCATGAAAATAATGCATAAAATTCAGTGCTATAGGGGCTTTACTGTTCTAAGTAATTCCTCAACTTCTTTCAGTAGCTCACAAAAAAAGCAAATCAATCTGACTTCACAATGACATTCATTATTTTGGTTGCCAACATGAATATTTATCTGTTGGACTTCAAACCACGGTCCACTGCAGCCACAATAAATGGCACATTCAACATGACTGGAGTGTGTTTCACATTGAAAAAACCTGGGTGGTTTTTCTCAAGAAATTGTTTGAAAGTCCATTTCTGATTTACAGCAAACAACAACAACTTTACCGTCATAGTGAATTTATAACTTTGCAGAAAGGAATTAAACTGTATTGCAACTTTTTTACTAGTAGGAGGGTAAACTTTTTTAAATAATTTACAGCCTTTCAGCTCACATGTGGTATTGTATACCAAAGAGAGCTTAATTGGTAGGTACGTCGGCAGCGTCTGTATGTCTCTATGTATGTACCAGTATGTATGTATGTATGTATGTACATGTATGTATTATGTTAGTAGTGCGGATGTACGTCCGTCTACATCAAAAACTCTAAAAAGCCACAGCACCTACTGTCTTTGTATTTGGTGTACAGATGCACCTAGGGGTGGAGATGTGAACTTTTTCGAATGAATATTGAAAATGTTCAAATGAGGTAAAAAAGGGGAAAATCTAGCAAATAGCCAAAACACTGTAACGACAGACCAGATTTGGTCAAAACTTGGTATGCAGCTTATTTATGGAGACTTTGGATTTGTTGGCATTGTGGTGAAATTTGATAGTTGAATTATTTTGGCAATTTCCCATTTTTAGCGATGAGGTTACGTAACTGAGGAAGCTAATAGACTGGAGGATCCGAGACAAAAGTGATGTCATTTCCGTCAACAGCTTCCGTAAAACTAATTTGTCATACCACGTGATCACACTATATTACGCCACGAAAATATCTTGAGAAGGAAAGGAGAGATTGTATTGTGTACATGAAATGACAATAAAATTGAAGTTAGAGGGTCCGTGTGTGTGTATTGGCTTACATGAAAATGCAATAGACACTGATGCATTTACGTTAGAACTTCCATTGCTTGATCAGTTTTGAAATTTTTTTGCCCTGTATAAAGTGTAAATTATGTGGATGGACATGTGAAAATTTGATATTGCGTTTGTGGTCTCAGTATGACAAGTTGTTCCAATCTTCTTTTTACTGTGCAAGGGAGGATGAATTACGTTCCTCATGGGTTTCAAATATGTCAAAAAATACAATTTTTTTAGTGGATTTACGATTTTTTTAATGCCAGTTCTTAAAATTACGAGCGAAAATTTCAGATTCCAATCAGGGGGATCGTGCAAGAAAACTCATGATAAGACTCCCTAGCCTCAGCCACGAAAAATAAAATGCCATTGTTTTGTAACATCAAATTTGATTGGTCAGGAGTGCATTTCTGGAAGTATTTTGGCCAATAAAAAATGCCCAAACAAAACTGCTATACCTCAGTAAGTTTAATTATCACGGCGGTCAAGTATGCCAGTACATAGGAATTGGCTTGCCATTTTCTGTTCGAATTTTCCAACATAGACAAGTTAGACAAGAGTGGAAAGAAAGCAGATAGCATAGAAAACAAGATAACAGAAGCCCTGAGAGAATACAGAAACAGAGAAGATGGACAAAGTGCTTCTGAGCATTGAAGGTCAGTACACATAGTAGTACCTGTATGCATACTGTACCGGTACATGTCAGCAGCGGGATGACTTTGAAAATCAAGCGGCTCAAACAGGTCACTCAACAAAGGTATCTGCGACATTTAGTGAGCTATGTAATATGAAAATGCAACATGAACAACTACCGAGAGTTATTTCATGTGATTCAAGTGACATTGTAAGTGACATCATACAAGTGCATTGTAAATCCAAGTATGAGAGTAGGAATAGGACACAAAGTCATTTCTGTCAAAGTTAATCAACATTTTATCTATAATTTGTACCATAATTTGGCGATGTCAGTGAATTTTTATATCTGGACATTTTACTTGAATTTGACTCTAATGGTCACCTTTCTACTAGGCTATATGACAAGAGAGATGATTTCAACTTTAGTATCATCAATTTTCCACACCTCATAAGTAATATTCCACTCTCACCAGCTTATGGGGTATACATTTCCCAGCTTATTCGATATGCTAGAGCATGCAGTTCATGTGGTGATTTTGTAGAGAGACATGGCCATCTCTCTTACAAACTATTTAATCAAGGTTACACCAGAGCAAGACTTGTCTCTACATTCAAACGCTTTTTTGGCAGGTATCGCAAGCTGGTAGATAAATACAATATCTCTCTTCGACAAATGATCACTGATGGCATCGGTGACATGGGACCTTAGTTAGTGACCATTTTTACAGATTGATATATGGCGGGTGCCACATGTGGGGCAGGATGCGCTTACTATTTTCGAAACACCTGACATCACTTCTTGGTCTTCTGGCCAGAGGTCCATATATCTTTCTTTCATGAATGTGACTTTGTTTGTGTACCGTCTATTTACTGTCTGTTCTGTGCTGTTTTGTGTCTATGTCTACAACTATTGTCTTCCGAATTCCGACCTACTGTCATTGGATTATGGATTGGTATGATTGCGATTATTTTACATGAAAATTCTGCAGTCATCCAATGTTAAGTTGCAGTAAATACAGTATTTTTGGCTTGACGTATTAAGAGGTTATTAAGAAAATACCGCAAAGGATGCACGAGGACATTGGCGCAGCGTATCGACCGACGCGAAGCGGAGGGCGATGCTCGGCGCCAATGTCCGAGTGCATCCTTTGCGGTATTTTCGTAATAACCTTACTATTATACATCTTACATTCCTGACTAGGGCATCAAAATGTCAGAGTGGTGACCGTTTTCGTGCAATGTCAACAATTTTTCTTCTGATTTTATCGCGCCAGTGTGGAACGCTCTCTCGGACGCGCTTCTGCAAGTTTTGAAGTGTGTGCACTACACACGTACGTACAGAGCGCGCGCAAGACTTGTTCTGGCACAAATCCAATGGGTCCCTTGAAACCGTTGTACAGTGAACGCGCAGATACAGTCACAGGGAATGGGGTGCCTTGAAACTGTACATGTTACGGAACGGGCGTTCCGTATGGCCTTTTTAGCGCACGCAAAATTCTATTGTTCTCGATGGTAGATGTATAATAAAATTACTTATCACTGTTTATGACCACTGTAAATGTTTACTTACTACTTCTAAATGTTCGTGAGTGTGTGGGACAAGACTGGCACTTTCTACAACTGATAATTTTAATGAGTTTGCTAAGTGTACAACCTTGGCATTTGTATTTCTATATCTCATATTTTCAAGGCTGTTCACTTGAATTGATTAAGTTTAACATGATGTCATGTCTACTTTTCATGTAATATTGTTTGCTAAAATCAGATTTAATTTCTCTTTCAGATAACTCTTAATGTGGCATTAGCATGACAGAGAACGACATGTCATGATATGTGGATGGTGCTAAAGGGGAGACGTTATATGGGTTGCAACTCTATCACAAAAGACAACAGTTATTGTTGAAACATGCCCAAATTAAGGAGAATGGCAACTGCAGTCTTGCTTCAGCTAGAAACAGTGCACATTTCTAGATTTGTCTGAAACTTGTGAAAGCTCTGCTTGAACCTGAGATTGGATCGAAGGATGACAATAAAGGTGTTATTAAATGAAGTATTAATTTGTGTTTGTACCATCATTCAGTGTAGTCCATACAATATAGCTGTTGCTTTTTGCTTGTACAATGTCTCACTTTACAAATTCCCACTTTACTAACAAATTTTGAAATGTACTAAACTTTTGAGACTGAATTTTAAATTTACTAAGAATTTTCAGAAGCCAGAGGAAACACAGGCATACCAGTGCGATTGGTGGCCAGAAAGTCCATGGAAATCAAGCAGGTTACTCGTACATGAACATTGCTGTTTGTTGTGTTCATCTGTGACATACAGTTCTAACATGTTTCAACACCCAAAGAAACATTTGCAACTTTATAGTCAATACAACATATTAATCACAATATTTTAATTTTGTATCGGGATATCACAAAACAATGTTCATCGCGGTCCAGCTGTTATGAGTAAGCATGTGTACTTGGCTGGGCATATCGATTTTCCACAAAAAAATCAATTCACTGTCATGGACAAGCAAAAGTGACATCTTTCATAAATATGTCCATTCAATATCCAAAGAAAATCAAGACTATCAATGACACAAAGAAAGTTTGTTTGGAATTATATTTTTCTTTGTAAACTACTGTTCTTTGATGCAGTGTGGTGGTCTGGCAATTGAATCTGTCATCACAGCAGATGTAGTGCATGCAGTCCACACTGTCAAGTCATGCATGCATGTTTCCCTGTTATAATTCAATTGGGTCAGAATTTGGTAGCAATGAATGTACACAATATTGCTGATCAATCAATTTTGATCATGTTGTTGATCTATGTTTGGTGGACATGTGAAAATTATGTTTTTTGCCTTCATGTACAAGATGACATGTTTACCAAGCCAGTCGCTCACTGCTAAAAAACAATAGTTTTTATTACAGTTTCACATTTCAACCCTCTTCTTCTCTGAAAACATTCATCCCATTGTCTTGATACTCGGTATGCATGCTCCTTGGGTGAGCCTCTGTCTGAGATTTGTTCAGTTTGTGGTGAATTCTTATATTTGTATTTTTGGGGCAATCTTTCCAATTTTTGGTCAAAAAAGCATTGTCTCCCACAGTTCTTGTTGGATTGCTTTTAACCTAGTATTAATCTTGATGCTAGGGTTGTGTTACAGCCAAAATCTCTGTTCATTATTTGGAGTTAGAGATTACAGATTCCACTTGATATCAATGCAAAGTTGAAGACAAAGTTCATCCACACAATCAGTGTTTACTTTTCTGTTACACAACACAATGCATAGAAAGAATGTGTATGGCCTAACAGTTGGATTTG
Source organism: Ptychodera flava (assembly GCA_001465055.1). Classification (NCBI taxonomy): domain Eukaryota; kingdom Metazoa; phylum Hemichordata; class Enteropneusta; family Ptychoderidae; genus Ptychodera; species Ptychodera flava. The sequence goes on along the minus strand of LD344339.1, from coordinate 32,029 downwards.
TTAATATAGTCCACATTTCCATTCAAGGTAATACATAACCAGGTCCATGGGACGGCTTACAATAATTTGCAGAACGGAACAAAATAGTCACACCAAATAAAAAAATTGGTTTTTAGCTCCACTGTCAGCGACGCGGAGCTTATCAAATAAGTTGATTTTCCTCCGGCGTCTGGCATCCATCTTCCGTCAACAATATTGCCTTCTAATCTGAAACCACAAGTCCGATTGCTTTGAAATTTTATATCCAGTTCACTTGGGGTAATCTCACTTAAATTTGTTCAAATCGTGGTGAAATTTGCACATTTGTATTTTTGGGGCATTTTTTACTGTTTTAGTAAAAAAATCTTCTCCTCTGAAACCGCTTGTCCGATTGCTTTGAAATTTGATATGTAGTTTACTTAGCATAACCTCAGTTTGACTTGTTCAAATCGTGGTGAAATTTTCATATTTGTATTTTTAAGGCAATTTTTGTCGTTTTTGGTAAAAATATATTTAAAAATCTTCTTCTTCATAACTGCCAGTCAGATAGCATTGATATTTGGTACATATAGGTCCCTCGGGATGATCTATTTTAGATTTGTACAAATTGTGCAGAAATATGCAAATTTGCGTTTTTAAGGCAATTTTTGCCATTTTTGGTCAGAAAATGTCTTTCTCAAAAAGTACTGGTTTGATAGCTTTGAAATTTGGTATACAGGTTTCTATGGGTAAACTAAGTAATATGTATTGATTTTCTGATGAAATCTGTAATTTTGTATTTTTGGGGCAATTTTTGCCATTTTTGGTTAAAAAAATGTGTATTTCCAAAACTTCTCATCTGATAGCTTTGAAATTTGGTATACAGGTTTCTACAGATGATCTAAATGATATTTATTGAAATTGTGATGAAATCTGCAATTTTGTATTTTTGAGGCAATTTTTCCATTTTTGGTCACAAAATGTATTTCTCAAAAAGTATCGGTCTGATAGCTTTGAAATTTGGTATACAGGTTCCTACAGATGAACTAAATGTGATATATTGAAATTATGGTGAAATCTGCAATTTTGTATTTTGGGGGCAATTTTTGCCATTTTTGGTTAAAAAAATGTGTATTTCCAAAACTTCTCATCTGATAGCTTTGAAATTTGGTATACAGGTTTCTACAGATGATCTTAATGATATTTATTGAAATTGTGATGAAATCTGCAATTTTGTATTTTTGAGGCAATTTTTCCATTTTTGGTCAAAAAATGTATTTCTCAAAAAGTAATGGTCTGATAGCTTTGAAATTTGGTATACAGGTTCCTACAGATGAACTAAATGTGATATATTGAAATTATGGTGAAATCTGCAATTTTGTATTTTGGGGGCAATTTTTACCATTTTGGTCAAAAATTTGTTTCTCAAAAACTGCAAGTTGATAGCTTTGATATTTGGTACACAGGTTCCAAGGGATTATTTTAATATTATGATATATTGAAATTACGGTGAAATCTGCAATTTTTATTTTAAGGGGCAATTTTTGCCACTTTTGGTCAGAAAATTTCATTCTAAAAAACTACTAGTCAGATACCTTTGGTTGACATGTTCTCAGGGATGATCCAATGTGACATTCAAAGTATGATGAGATCTTCAATTGTGTAGTTTTGCACTTATTTTAGCCACTTTTTTCTGGCCACTGAAATGAGCTATCAAAGATTTTCACCTTCTTCATCATATGTATCAAAAATAGTTCTTCTCTACATATACACAGCAGAGCTATATCGGCCGTTAGGTCATTTGTCTTAATTAGAGTCCATTATTTCGCCCGTGGAAAAAAATGGAATTAAGACAGACATTTTGATTTAAATATAATATATCATTTATTTAACTGTATTAGTAAGGCACGTCAATTTTGAAGTTTCCAAAATGAAAATTATGTCAAATACCACAGGAAACGAGGCTGTAACTTCAATTTGAAGCTAGGTATACATCTTAATTTAAATCTAACCCCGAGAATCAGGCCTTATAAAAGGCACTACCATAGTGTGGAGGGGGTGGTCAACCCAAAAGAGGGCGTGTCTATATATGGTCAACATGTAATTGTGCACTCTGTTTTGTTACGTGCGATTGCAATTTTTTAAGATGTCACCGCCACATGAGCAGCTGTATATTTTTTCGAAAAACAAGCGGATTCAGAGTGCAGGATCTGAATGTCTTTACAACTTTCATAAGTTTGACAGTGTAATTGAAATAATCCAGGAACTCGTCAAATTGCTGAGGGTGTACGTAGCCCTGCCACTCCTCGCCCTGCCTGGCTGTTTGTGAGAGTCATCACGCTAGTCAGGTGTTGCATCCGCTCCAATGAACACACAGTCAGCAATGCAGTTACTATGTATCAGTTTTAGAAGTTGGAATTCGTCACCACCTCCCTTTTTTCAACTCCGCGCCAAATGTCATCTGGCGCCATGCCATCGAGGTGAATATTTCATTCACAGACCGCCACCTCATGGTAGCCATAACATCCTCCAGCAGATGCGATATCCAGGGTTAGGTTTGATTTCAGGTGTAGTTTCAGATTTGAATTATAATTTCAGTCCAGTAGTCTTATTCATTCCCAGCAGCAGTCTCAGGAGCCGCAGTCTTGCCTAGTTCAAAAAGCCAACAAATCACAACTCAAAAATTGATGATAGTATGACTCCAACGATCACTAATACGAAGTTGTTGCTGACTGGCATGGCCATCTAACGATTTAGAAGAGCCTTAACATGCATATTTACAAACGACCGCTGGTGTTGCAGATTGCTAATTTGACACTTTCAAGGTCGTTTGGCCTTTGTTTGAGCCTATTGAAAAGCTGTAATGGAGATACTATTTGTTAGGCAGGGTGTGTACGCATAAGCACAGTGTTGTAAATTATTTAGTGGTTAAACTTTCCTTTAAGACCTAGAAAAATCATTAAAGATGCTAAAATGATGTAACATTGAAATTTGTTTTACTGGAACAGCAGGGAAAACTTCTTTCTGTATCATTCCGTTGTTAACCTTCTGCGGCCCCTGCTCAATGTAATAGAATAGTCCACAGTGACCGCCATATTGTTTTGCTGCATGCTGCAAGCTGATCCACGATGTATGTGTTACCATTTCATGCACGGGTTTACTGTTTGTAGCTAACAGTTTTTCACCTTGGATCATGAATTCTTACCGTATTATTTTTCTCGACACAGACGTTAGATTGAAAGAAAGGTTGGTTATTTTTACGTGCAGCAAATGCATATATTGTATATGCCATGAGTTAACTGCATGATGCCTATCTGGTGAATACATGATCGACTTGTATTTTGAATTGTCTACGTCTTTCAAGAATTGTTTCATAGTTTTATTTCACCTCACAAATCATTTGATCAGACATGGATTGTTTGAGCAGTTGAAATTTTAACAGCGATTAAAAAACAACTCCTCACTCAGTTAGGTTGGGAAGTCCTCGCTAGATCGCTGTGTTTTATCATTGAAGGAACAGTTGCCATTTACATGTATTTTCGACTTTGTGTATTCTCGAGAATAATTTGTCAGATGTTGCTCATGTACGTAAGTTTTAGTACGTTCTGCCAAAAAATGTGTGAAAGTCTCGAGTAATGCTGAATTGACGTGAATAAATTAGCATAAATTAGCAGTGTCAGTTCAAAACAGGAGATGGCTCGATTATAAGACCCCCCTGATAATTACAACCATTTCATGTTGCTGACCCTGGGTCTTAGAATCGGAGGAATACGGTATGTGTAATGTTTGATTTATTGTACCTGCTCTACCACACTTCCTGAAGTGTGTTTCCATGGAATAAAATTCTTATTAGTAGTCTTATTCACTATTTTCATCACGGCAAGAAAAACTTAGAAAAACAGATGTATTATTAAGGGTTGAAGAAATGATGTTTTATAAAAATCCAAAATGTCTGTTTTAGATCTGAAATTCCATGCTGTTCCGCTCCAAAATTCAGTGGACGAAAAAAACTGAACTCAAATTAAGAGAAACTATTTTTCTTTTCCGCATGGCTATTCCGTTCCATTCCACTCATTCCATTCTGCAAATCAGTGTAAGCCCCATGGGACATTTGTGATTTACAAATAGAAGTAGGACCAACCATGAACCTGTTATAGTGGTGGTACCAGGGGTCCAGAATGGACAAGCATACCCTGCTAGCATGCTACACCAGTCCGGATTGGTCCCAAAATTGTCTAAATATTGTATGAAATGATACAGTATAAATTATGAATCACTGTAATAAAGCCGGAATGCTGTTGCTAATCATTTGTCGGAGTTGTTATAATTGTGATGAACTTTTCATATTTGTAATTTTGGGCTAGTTTTTCTCATTTTTGGTCACAAGTCATTTTCTCTAAATTAACTTTTTTATTGCTTTCAAACTTGGTATGCATGTACCTGGAGGCAACCTCAACTGAATATCTGAAAAGTTTTGTTGAAATTTTCATTATGTATTTTTGGGACAATTTCCCCATTTTTGGTCAAAAATCATTTTCTTTGAAATGTCTTGTCTGATTGCTTTGAAACTTGGTATAGATGTTCCCAGGGGTAAATTTAATCAAGTATAAGTGCTACATCGAACCAAATGTGAGCCAAGTGTCATTGACGCTAATTATACTGAATTTGTGAACTGTATATTTATTATGGCACTATTGTCAATGTAATGTATGCTACATGCAATCCCTCAGGATGCATTGGAATATTAATATTTTGTTAACATTTTTAATGCCTTGAAAGAGCACAAAGATAGCAACAAGTGACATAGCACTGTCATTCTCTCATTTATCCTTTCAGTGGCTTGACGAATAATGGCATACTAATTATTGGTGATGAATGGGGAACTAAGAAAGGAGGTCTTTCTACGGTAAATATGCAAATTGTAGAACTGGCCACAGAAACTGGGAAAATCATATACGCAACAAGTCTTGAAGCAACACAAGCAAACATAGAAGATGCAAAATCCAAAGGAATACAATTATTAACACCATCAGCGCAGAATGATTCTAATGTTCCTGATATATCATGGCTAACAAAGCACTACAGAACTTACTTTGAAAGCATAAAGTATCTGACAGACAATATTGATGTCATAATAGGACACCTTCCAATCACATCAACTGCTGCCATAAACATTCATAAAGACTGGTTTAGATCAAAGAAACTTATTCTATTCAACCATGTCATACCACAAGAAACTGAAGTTTACAAAGAAACAGGGACCCCAGAAGAAAAGGAAAACACTCTTTGTACAGAAGCTAGTAAGGCCAATGTTGTGTTTTCCATCGGTCCAAAAATTTATGACCGTTTTAAAAAGAAATTTAGCAAATACCCCTCTCTAAGACATGAAATGTTTTTACCATTACCTGATAAATCTTTCAAGAAGATTAATAAGACAAAACCGTCTACGCCAGTTGTCACCGAAGCCCAGATCTGTACATTTGGTAGAATCGAAGGGGTAGCTTATCTGAAGGGTTATGATCTTGTTGCACGTGCCTTGAGTCGGGTTGCTGCAGACAGTCGAAAAGAAAAAAAAAGTGATGAACCTCCAGTATGGACGATCAGAGGTGCTCCTAAAGGGCAGGAAAAGTTGTACAGAGAGAATATCACACAGAACATAACTTCTGGTGACTTACGGTGCCACGTATATACATATGGAAATCAGGCGGTCATTCAAGAAGATCTTTGGGTTAGCGATCTAGTTTTGATGCCATCACGAAGTGAACCCTTTGGTATGGTTGGGCTTGAAGCCATTGCAGCCGGTACTCCAATCCTACTTACCGGGAATTCGGGTTTGGCCAGATTCCTTTTAAAATACATTGACCACGATATGGCTAATGCAGTCATTGTTAACGTAGGGTATAATGATGTCGAACATGAGAAAGATATTGAAGAATGGTCAGTACGCATAAAACAAGTATTGAATGAGTATTATGTGGCACATGAAAGGGCACAAAAGCTGAAAAAGCTTTTATGGGAAAATGAAGACATAAGAGAAACACATGAAAAATTCAAGGGAGAGTGCAATGATGATTACTGAATCAAACATTTTCAGTTGTCTGTTGGGACTAATTTTTGGGACTCTGAGCGTGCATCCATCCAAAATTTGTGTTTTCAAAAATTGTGACAAAATTCCAACAATCAATAAACTATTATGTGGTGATTAGTTTTAATTCTATTGAAAAGAAGTATTATTTTCCTGAAAAAAGTTTTGAAATAGTATTGCAATTTCATGTTTATTTTCTGTTCTTCATATCCAAAATGCTAAAAGGGACGTAAAATGATTGGAACTAATTTTGGATAATTGGATAGTGAAGTAATGTGTCTTTAATCAGCAAATATAAGCTCATCCGCATTTCTTTTTAAGTTATACGCTTGTTTTTATGAGTAATTTGTAATATTGCAACATTCAGCTATAGGGCACCTAATACTTTTGAGAAATCTAAACACTTGAAGATCCAATTCTCTAAAATTAGTTTCGATTGTGTCACATGAAAATTTCAGATGTGTCGACCATGCAAAAGTTGTTTTAAAGTTGTCAAAAGTTTCTTGGAAATGAAATATTTCTCGGTAGTCCACAAGAGTGTGTAAGTAACAAGACATCTTTTATACATAGTACACAAAATGTAGTATTGATGTCTTACAGACTATTTTCTTTTTATGGTATGCATACTTAACATTGTCACTTTGATGCAAAACGAATTATTGTAATATTGTTTTCATGCATGTAAGACTCTCTTCATTTCAATGGACTATGCTAATTAAGTTGTAATCTTTGAAGCAATGTGCATATAGGCTTCAATTTTAATGATGTACTTTAGACCTCTATCGTAAAACTCCTATTAATCTACTAGTAATTCCAGAAATTCTTGATATGGTGTATTTTGTCTTAATTTAGACAAACCACTTTGAATTTTTGTGATGGAGATGTAATGTTTGAGACTCACTTCAGTGATATCCTATGATTTAGTAAATACCAGTCAGAGAATGTGTTTTTTCATCAATGATATGATTTACCATATAGTATGTAATTTAAACAAGTCTCACAAATCTTAAGGTTCCAAGACAAGAAATTGACATTTTTAATCTAACAATTCTCTAGCGGTTAATAAGCTCAGAACCCCATAAATTATATATTTTCTGAAAGCCTAGATATAGGGACACATTTTGGTAACCACAATGTCACCAATGTTTACATAACTGTCACGTGATCACAGGCGCTTGGCACATTGCTAGGATAATGTACGACTTGATTATTCAATAAAAGAATCACTGTACGTGATATTAGTGTAGGCCTATAGGCCTACATGTTGACTGGCATTGTAGCTATGGCTGCCGGGCCCGGGCCGGGCGAACGCACTGCATAATCATCAACGTGTAGAATGTCTACATGACTTGATTATTTATTAAAGAATAAGGGTACGTGATATTACTGTACATGTCGGCCAGCTTAACCGAGCGGCTGTAGAGCTCTGCAGGGTTTGGGCCCGGCTTTGGCCCGTTGTCCACTGCTGCACAGACAGGAACTCGAGTTCCTGTCTGTGCAGCACTGGGGCAACGGGCCAAAGCGGGGCCCAAGCCCTGCAGAGCTCTACAGCCGATGAGTTAAGCTAGCCGACATGTACAGTAATATCACGTACCCTTATTCTTTAATAAATAATCAAGTCATGTAGACATTCTACACATTGATGATTATGCAGTGCGTTCGCCGGGCCCGAGCCAGGCAGCCATAGCTACAATGCCAGTCAACATGTAGGCCTATAGGCCTACACTAATATCACGTACGGTGATTCTTTTATTGAATAATCAAGTCGTATATAGACATTCAACATATTAAATACGATTATTATCCCAGCAATGTGCCCAGCGCCTGTGCACGTGATAGGTAATTTACATAACCTTTCAAAAATCGGTTATCCCTATGTTTTAATGTCTCAATGCTTCAAAATATCTGACACAAACTTGCTGAAATGAAATCTGTCACAGCGGCCTTCCAAAGTGCATCTCAGATTTTTTATATCCTGCTTAGTTTTTTTGAGCAGTATTTTAAAGAAATCAACTAAGGGTTAAATTCACCGCTCTAGAAGTTTTTCTCACATAAAAATTGTTTTAAGTTTAAAAAAAATTCTGAGACAGTGTGGAAGATCCTCAGGACAGCTTGCACTCAACCAAATTTCAGTCACTTATCTCAAAGCACTGAAACAAAACGTAGGGAATTAAAACCGATTTTTGAAAGGCAATTCAAATTACCTGTCATGTGATAATTATGTAAACAATGGTGACACTATGGTAAACAAAATGTTTCGCCTATATCTAGGCTTTCTGAAAATATATAATTTATTGGGGTTGTGAGCTTATTAACCACTAGATAATTGCTAGCTTAAAAAGGTCAATCTCCTGTCTTGGAACCTTAATCATACTACAATATGATCACAATATTTTTGTGATTAATCATGCTAATAATCTATTTATACTAGTCAAATTGTCAAATATTCAATCCCATATTGGCTTTAGTATTAGGAATGAACATTTATGATGTCTGTATACATATACACAAAAAATATTAAGTTGTTATATATTGGCAGTGCTAGACTGGTAAGCATTGGTGTTCCTTTTGTGACTGTATTCTTACCCTTCAAAATGGAAGACATGAACAACTATTGACTAATTTTTGGTGGTAGGACTGCATTTTGTTTCAATAATATTTTGTTTTGATTCCCTGTAACATTTCAGTTGTCAATACAATCACTCAAATTGCATTTATGTCTTCCTGAAGATGTAATTAAGTGTATATCTGCATATCATATTTTCAAAAGTCTTGTAGGCCATGTGATCACTTCCACTGACTCGGAATTTAGAAAATAATGCTTTATTTGAATACCATGTATCATGTACAGTTAGCTGTAGAGGGAATATCTCACAAATAGTTACGTAACTTTTTCTTAAACTTGGTATGACTTCTATTTGGGCTAAAATGTCTAGATATTTTCGTGTCATTATTGTCATTGAATCATAGTATGGTATCTTTTTAGGATAAAATTTACACTTTCACCCTCATAATTACTAAATCACTTTGATATTTAGCATTGGTGTTTCTTGAGCTCAAGTGGAGTTAGAATTGTTCATTTTTGTGACAATACATGTGATTTATCATATTTCAATCATATTTTATAAATTTTCTCAGTTTCTAGTCCAGTTAGGCAAAAACAATTGATGTGTGCATACATGAATGATAAAGTTAGGCATAAAATGTGCAGTTAGGCAAATAAGCACTTACTGAATGTATGGAAGGGAAAATACTATGCACAACAACACAAGCTATGACATTAATGGTTACAATGAATAACTAAAATTTAATTTTTGCAGAGTCAGACAATGCTTTGCAGGGAGATATCCCTACAAAGTTGATTAGAGGCTTTGCACCTGTGTATTGACAGAGCTGATAGAGCAGTGTGTTCCTACCAGAGATCTCTGTTCTGCAGACAAGTTAAGTCTGATTCAAGCTCACGTAACATTCAGTATAAAGCATACGGCCAGAGGGCCTTCTCAGTGTGTGCACCATCATTGTGGAATATGTTGCCTGTAGATATTCATATTGCAAGAAATGTTGAGTCTTTAAAATGCAGTTTGAAAACTTATCTTTTTAATCAGTATTTTCAGTGATTTGTTTATGCTTTGTAGTACATTTTCTTCACTGCAGGACTGCTTGTATGGTGCGTTTTATTGCTGACACTGGCATCAAGAATTTTGTAAATTTGAAAATTTTTTTATGGGTTCTGTGCAGCACACTGTAATGTATGTGCAGTGCACTTTTTAAGAAATAATAATAATATCCTAGTAGAAGGGCTTCTGGTTTAATATTTTGAAAAAGAGACTGTTCATTTATTTTAGTGTTGTATACCCATTGTTATTAAATGCATATCTTATTCTGGTGGTTTGGTTTTAGAAGCAATGGACCAGATGAAATCACATACTAAAGGGTGACCTGTGATCATTTTCCCATTTTGTTCATATGTAGCAATGTAGCTGAACCATATGATTTTTGGATGGGTATATAGGAAAGCTACTTACAAGTTTCAACCAATGGCGAAAATTTGATTTCAGTATGACAGACGTAGGATATTTTCGAAAGAGACTGTACAATTTCATTTTAGTTTTGTCTAATCATTGTTTGTATGTGTCTACTGACAGGGCTTAATTGTGACTCACTTAATTCCTATCAGCCATCCACCATCTACACAAAGGGTCCATACTTTGTTACCACATTGAGGGTTATAGGTAATCATTGACCTTGTTCACATATAAAAGCATGGTTCATGTTTGTCTGAACCATACGACTTTTGAATAGGAATAGTTAGAACACTTTTTTCTTAAAATTTGACACAGATAGTCCAAAGGATTGTAGTGTCCCTGGGTCCCATGTTTTCTATGATTCTGATCGTTCTAGTGTTATTAAACTGACTGGTATAATGTTTTATTAAAACTTGGAAAATGGAGCATACAACAGTACTATGATATACATATCAAATCTTTTATGTGACAAATTAATATGGCTGCCTGCCCTCGGCCATTTTACACTTGCACAGACTCACAGTGTTTGAAGAGGTTTTATTGGATTTTCTCATCCAATTGATGAGGAAAGATGTGATCAAATGTGGTCAAACTGGTGAATTTCTGTGCACTATATTGCTTCATCTTTCAACCGCCTTCTTATTGGTACACAGACCGTACAATAATTCACATACCTGTATCCACAATAATTTGTTTTGGGATATGATCAAATATGGCTGTGAGATAGCCAGTTTTGAACAAAAAAAATCCTAAAAAGCAATAAGAACAAAGCAGTGCCAATCATTTTACTTGCATTAGAATGAATGATGACATCAAATCAGATTGATGTACGATTGCTACAGACATTTTTTATGATGAAAGTAACTTTTATCTAGAGAATTTGTCACAAATTTTAGATAATTTGTGTTCAAGACATTTTTTGACATGTGAATAATTAAATTTCCTTTCATTTTGAAAATAAAGTCTGACAACATCTTATTGAACAGTCCTTGTTATACAACAACTCAAACTCGGTGCCTTTCACATACATCTGCCAATGTAATGAATCATCATCTGATTACTATATTGTTGGCGATGACTTGTTCAATGATAAAATTGATTCAGAAATAAAGTCTTTAATGATACATACTCATAGTCATGTTTTCTTTAGATATCTCCTGCACCTTGCCCATATCAAAGCTTAGAGCCCTGAGCCAACCAGAATGACGATCCAACTGTTTGCTTCAACTAACTGATTGAATTGGTATTGTTGCCAAATACACGGACACAAAAAATACAATTATTGTTAATCAGCATTACTGTCTCTCATATAGGAAACCAGGATATTACATGAAAGTATGAGGCATCCAACTGCAGGCAATGTAATCCTTGACAATTTTCTGGATTTTGTTGTACATGTCAGCTACAGTTTAATGGTTTACTTCCCACAGCATGTTGAACAAGTCATTGACAATGACATAGTCCCCACTTGTAATAGGAGTATTAGTCTTGATGGTGCAGGGAAATGTGGTCATTAAGAAGTATCACTGGAGTGTATATGTTCAGATCTATGGACACATAGGTCTATGTTATTGTTCCCAATTTGAAACAAGAGGCATGTCTAAGTTATGGTTCTAAATCGGGAAAAACGATCAGACCTCTAGCTGTATTGGCCAGCCAAGAAAAACATATGCACATAATAAATGAGGTACAAGATGTGACATCTTAAGGTCTATTATTCTATCAAAATTGAAGTGTAAAGAACTTGTGGTTACTTGGTTATGCATATATATGCATAATCAAGGTCAAAGGTCATCAAGGTCACGTCACATTTTGAAAAAAAAAATTGTATTGCTAATTAATCCATATATGCCAAAATTCAAACCTCTAATTCTATTGGCTTGCCCACAATTATATATGGGCATAATTAACGAGGTAAAGCGTGTGTTGTCATAAGGTCTCCCATCCTACTAAATATAAAGGACATGCACTTGTGGTTACTTGTTTATTGACATAATCGTGTATTTTAGGTAAAAGGTTATCGAGGTCACAGGACATTTTGTCAAAACATTTCTATCCTATAGTCTATCCCTATATACCAAAAATCATACATCTAGCTCTATTGGCTCGCTCAAAATTAGATATGCACATAATGAGGTACAATATGTGGCGCCATAAGGTGTCCCATCATACCAAATATGAAGGGTGTAGCACTTGTGGTTCCTGAGTTATGGACAAATATGTATATTTGAGGTCAAAGGTCACCGAGGTCACGTGACATTTTGTAAAAAAAAAATGTCTTGATAAGTTATCCTTATATACAAAAAATCAGACCTCTAGCTCTATTGGCTTGCTCAAAATTAGATGTGTGCATAATTAATTAGGTACAATATGTGGCGTCATAAGGTGTCCAATCATACCATATATGAAGGGTGTAGCACTTGTGGTTACTGAGTTATGGAAAAATATGTATATTTGAGGTCAAAGGTCATTGGGGTCACGTGACATTTTGTCAAAAAAAATTGTATTGCTAAGTTATCATTATATACCAAAAATCAGACCTCTAGCTCTATTAGCTCGTTCAAAATTAGATATGCACATAATTAATGAGGTACAATATGTGGCGTCATAAGGTGTCCCATTATACCAAATATGAAGGGTGTAGCACTTGTGGTTACTGAGTTATGGACAAATATGTATATTTGAAGTCAAAGGTCATTGAGGTCACATGAAATTTTGTCAAAAAAATTGTATTGATAAGTTATCCCTATATACCAAAAATCAGACCTCTAGCTCTATTGGCTCGCTCAAAATTAGATACATGCATAATTAATGAGGCACAATATGTGGCGTCATAAGGTGTCCCATCATACCATATATGAAGGGTGTAGCACTTGTGGTTACTCACAGATGGACTCACAGATGGACTCACGGACGGACAAGACCCAATCTATAAGCCCCCTGGACTTTATCAGTGGGGACAAAAAACTCTGTCACTGCATCCTTTTTGCAATATGAATACGTTGAGAAACTAAATTTTTATTTTTCTTGGCCTTATACATGGGAGTCTATGGACTGCCTTACACATGGGAGTCTATGGACTGCCTTATACATGGAAGTCTATGGAGGTGAAAACTAAAAAGTCCTCTAACACGGCCAAATTTGGTTGCATTGTGAAACAAATCGACGTGCATCTGTATGAGGTAGGGTACTATCCTTGTACCAAGTTTGAACAAAATCGCTCCAGGCGTCTCTGAGATATCTGCGTGAACAAACGCACAGAGGCACGGACATGACCAAACCTATAAGTCCCCGGACGGTGTCCGTGGGGACTAATTAGCACCTTGAGCACTGGGCTGGTCAACATTGACTGTATTATGTCTGTCTGCTTTATTTGAGTCAACAAACAAAGTCATGTCAAGACAACAATAAACAGTAAAATGGTGCATTGACAAACTTATTACTGGATATAACAGAGTGCTATAAGAATATATACCAAGAATATATGGCAATAAAAAAAATCAGAAGTTACTGTAACTTTATGGAACTCTCTTCAGACTTGTACATAGTTTACTCACCCACATCAAATTTTTCAGGTTAAAGAGGGAGCTAAAGGCTCTTCCACTACATGTATGTCACCACAAATAGTACATGCCGGAACAAGTAATTTTTTCATTGCTGGGATCAGCGTGAGAACTCTTAAATTGTGCCATGTACATTAATAAACTTGTATGCCTTTTGCCAAATTGTTTCCTTCAGTTTTAAATGGTGAATGAAAATAAAAAAATTTTCTTGACACTGTGACATGCAGGATACAAAATTTCCTGACCACAAAACATATATATACGTAACACTATATCTAAGGTCCTACAAATGGCATCCACCAATTCCTGCTGATGAAATGACAAGGTCTAAAATTTTCAGCTATATAAAACAAACTGAATCCAAACATTGGCCATTCCCCCTTAGCAGAGGTGTAAAGAAATCAGCTCGAAACAAACCACTGGTGAACATCATCTTCCACAGCTCAGTTGACTTTCCCTTAGTAGCTCCTGCAGAAGATACATATACGGTGGTTTTAATCGGGTTCGAACTCACAAAGTACGGTACCCGGCCACCCAACGGAGAAGCCACAGACGAACCGTACGGCAATCCTGGTACGTTCTATGACCCTAGGCGAGTTGTTACCCTTTCAATTATGGAATGTAAAGTTTGCATACTTGGAATCACATAAGATATTTCACTAAAATGTAGATGAAATGAAGTGAGTTTAATTCATGCAGATATCTTTCATTCAAGTTACATCTCCTTGTTGACCTGTCCCAAATTTTCTGCAAAAATCGAATCCATTACTGAAGCTTGAAATTAAACTGAGGAATGTTCAAAAAAAAATTATGGCAGTTATATACAAATGTATCTTGGTCTTGTTTGCTCAGGTGAATATCATGAAGAATTACCTTTAATGTTAAAAATAAATACATTTAGATACATAGACGATGTTATTTCATTGAATAACTCTGAATTCAGTAAATATCTCGCTATGATTTATCCTCCAGAATTGGAGATTAAAGAAACTACAGAAACGGCCTCTTCTGCTTCATATCTGGACATTTTGCTTGAATTTGACTCTCATGGTCACCTTTCTATTAGGCTATATACAAGAGAGATGATTTCAACTTTAGTATAATCAATTTTCCACACCTCATCAGTAATATTCCACTCTCACCTGCTTATTTCCCAGCTTATTCGATATGCAAGAGCATACAGTTCATATGGTGATTTTGTAGAGAGACATCATGCCATCTCTCTTACAAACTGTTAAATCAAGGTTACACCAGAGCAAGACTTGTCTCTACATTCAAACGCTTTTTTGGCAGGTATCGCAAGCTGGTAGATAAATACAATATCTCTCTTCGACAAATGATCACTGATGGCATCGGTGACATGGGACCTTAGTTAGTGACCATTTTTACAGATTGATATATGGCGGGTGCCACATGTGGGGCAGGATGCGCTTACTATTTTCGAAACACCTGACATCACTTCTTGGTCTTTTGGCCAGAGGTCGATATATCTTTCTTTCATGAATTTGACTTTGTTTGTGTACCGTCTATTTACTGTCTGTTCTGTGCTGTTTTTGTGTCTATGTTTACAACTATCGTCTTACAAATTTTGACCTAGTGTTATTGGATTATGGATTGGTATGATTGCGATTATTATGCAACGAAGACAGTTCATCTGGCATTTGTTATCAGGTCAGAGGGAAAAGACATAAGAAGGGGATCTATGAAGCTTTACAGAGCAAAGTAATGCAATGAAAAAAGGAGACAGATTACTTCTTTCATGCCTCATTGTTAGTCCCTTCGGACACCGTCCGGGAGGTCTTATAGGTTTGGTCATGTCCGTGCGTCTGTGCATCCGTCCATCCGTCCGTCCGTTCACGCAGATATCTCAGACATGCCCTGGTCAATTTCTTTCAAACTTTGCACAAGAATAGTACCCTACCCCATACAGATGTACGTCAATTTGTTTCACAATGCTATCAAATTTGGCGGTGTTAGAGGACTTTATAGTTTACACCTCCATAGACTCCCATGTTTAAGACAGTTCTCCATAGACTCCCATGTATAAGGCCAAGAAAAATAAAAAATTTAGTTTCTCATCGTATTCAAAAGAATGCAGCGACACAGTTTTTAGTTCCCATGGATAAAGTCGAGGGGCTTATAGATTGAGTCATGTCTGTCCGTGAGTCCATCAGTGAGTCCATCGGTTCACGCAGATATCTCAGACATTTTGACAAAATGTCATGTGACCTTGGTGACCTTTGACCTCAAATATACATTATTGTCCATAACTCAGTAACCACAAGTGCTAAACCTGTCATATATGGTATGATGAGACACCTTATGACGCCACATATTGTACCTCATTAATTATGTGCATATCTAATTTTGAGCGAGCCAAGAGCTAGAGGTCTGAGTTTTGGTATATAGGGATAACTTAGCAATACAATATAGGGATAACTATAGGATAGAAATTTTTTGACAAAATGTCATGTGACCTTGATAATCTTTTACCCAAAATATACGCTTATGTCAATAAATAAGTAACCACAAGTGCTATGTCCTTTATATTTTGTAGGATAGGAGACCTTATGACAAAACACGCTTTACCTCATTAATTATGCACATATTTAATTCTGGGCAACGGAATAGAGCTAGAGGTCTGATTTTTGGCATATTGGGATTAATTAGCAATCCATTTTTTTTTTCAAAATATCATGTGACCTTGATGACCTTTGACCTTGATTATACATATATATGCATAATTCAGTAACCACAAGTTCTATACGCTTCAATTTTGATAGGATATTAGACCTTAAGATGTCACATCTTGTACCTCATTTATCACGTTGTCAATTATCTTCGTGTCTCAGATAAATTATTTAATATACAATTTCCACTGTATAGTTAATTTCGCCAAGTGTTGCCTTAATATACAGTAATAGTGTACATTTCGCAGCAGTCTATAACTTTCTTTAGTGTCATTTGTCGTATTCACAATTGCCATGCCTTTAACTTTATTGATGGGTTTTATTGTGATTTGTTTCTTTCTAGAGAGCTTGTTCAGAGCAGTCTTTTCTGTTAGAGTTATATTCTGTCTGATGTGGGTTGCGAATGCAATTTCCTTTATCGATCTAAGTTGCTCCGAGACAGTTTATAATTTTGGGTTTTCCGCTGTTAGTAGTGTCGACATTGGACTTATCTTAGAACAGATGTCTGATTGATTGATTGATCGTTTGTTTCTCATGATATTGCACAATCTTATGATGCGAATACATTTGTTGATATCTGATAGGACAATTTTTCTGAGCAGGCACTTCGGAATGGGAATAAATTTCAAGCTTTTGCTTAATGCTTTGATTTCAACATTTGGTAAGATTTGATTTGCAAGATTTTTAATGAATCTGATAATCTTTCTGAGCTCTTGTTTTTGTTTAATCTTCGTATTTCTGTTTATATTCTTCCCTGCGTTTTTTATGTTTTTGGTTTCCAAACAGCAAAACGAGACCAAAAACGAATGGCAGAAAGACGCTTTTCATAAAATTCACGAAAGCTGCAAAAAAGCAAGATAAGCTAGCTTCAAATTAAAAGACAAAAAGTCTTCTCTTTGTTCATAAAAC
Organism: Ptychodera flava; assembly: GCA_001465055.1. NCBI lineage: Eukaryota > Metazoa > Hemichordata > Enteropneusta > Ptychoderidae > Ptychodera > Ptychodera flava. The sequence goes on along the minus strand of LD344339.1, from coordinate 14,799 downwards.
CATTGCCAATCGGTCATTTGTAGGCCAGCACATCCTCCAAAATGAGAACTACTGTAGCACAAAACTATGTGTCTGTCACCACACATCGAGACATGAAAACTGAAAATTCAACAAACGAAACAGCTAGACTTCTCAAACAAAGGAAGCAAAAGACCAAAATCATGCACCAACATAAAACCTTTTTTCAGGGATAAAGGTTACATGACCAGGGTCAAAGCATGATTTATGCACAGGTTTCTCGCCATGTTTTTCATTATCATGTCACATAAGTGAGAGTGGTTAGAAAATATGCAACATAAACCTAAATTACGTACTTATATGAAAATTAAATCATTTTATAAAGTTGAAAAATAGGTAAATTTTAACTTAAGTCATAGTCAACGGTCTCTGTTAGCTCAACTTCGTGTGAGTATTTTACCCGTTCGTATTGAGACAGGGAGATGTACAAATGAACCACTGCAAGATTGTATCTGTAAATTTTGTGATGAGATTGTTGTGGAGGATGAATGCCACTTTGTATTGAATGTCATCAATATCATCAGTTAAGACGTATGTACATTGGAACAATTCTTGACGCAATAGGGATAAACCTATCTTAGATAAACTAAAATACCTGTTTTCTTAGGATGTTTGGCAGTTTGTAAAATTAATTGAAAAAGCATTTTATAGACGAAAAGAAGTTTTGTATATGTAATGCCCTTACGTTCATCTCGTGCTCACTCTCACTCGTTTGTATATTTTTGTGCTTCTTTGACACCTTCAACTCTTTGTACTGTATAAAAGTTTATTGAATGGTGACTTATAAGCCAATTGGGCTAGGCAACTCATAGAGTTGCAAGTCACAATAATAAACAATTACTACTACCACTACTACATGAAATCACACTACTATTGATCTACTCACTATATCGTAAAACTTTCAAAGGTAGAACCGATGCCTCATTTCCTTTACACTGATTCAGTTTTTCAGACAGAGGCCATTGTTAAATAATCAATAATTTCATAATAGTTTTTGACTTGTGTTGAACTTATTGGCTAAGTAGTGGTAAATTTATCATTTATTTTGAGTGTATGGATCAAGACAAACTGTACATTACCTTAACACTATAATTTTGTCACGTAAATGGGCTAATATACTACGCATAGTGAATTTCATAATAGCTAGGCCATTTTGTAGTTTTCGGTTGCCATTTTGGTTTTGTGACGTCATAACAATAATTAATTTCTATGAATTATATGTGTTGTCAGTTCAGGCACTAAAACTGGACACAGGCTTAATTAACAGTATTTGAACATTATCACAAGATATTATGGGGGATATTTCTTCATTTTGGCGGCCATTTTGGCTATATGACATCATCGCAGTAATTGATTTGCATCAATTTAATGTTTCATTTATAATTGAAAATGTTTATGTCAGTTTATGCAAAAAAATATTGAAAACTGGCCGAATACACCGTGTTTTACCATTTTTAAGCAATATAATGGCGGCCATTTTGAATTTATGATGTCATCGAGCCTTTCCGGTGGCTCAAATTTTTGGAGCAATACCTAATTTTGATCTACACATATATGCAAACATCTGTAGCAAATTTGGCACTTTTGTCATCCGTGTAACGATATTTTTGTTAAGCCACCTGACTACATGGGGTAAGTGTAAGGTTTTCGCATACACAATTGTCAGCAGTAATGGTTGTTTTAGACAGTATGATTATATATCTGAACAAATTGTATTTATTGAAAGGGAGTGCGAGTGTTCAATCACAGTCCCTCCACAAAGTGGAGAATTTTGAGATTCTTGAAGATTCCAGTTTTGACTTCTTTTGATTTTCGGTGATCTGCATTAAAAGTTTTGGGATAGACGGGAGCATTGCCATCGTAACAAACCCCTCGATATTTTACATGGTCCCAGTCTATAATTTTTGAAAAAAATTTAAAAATTGCTCTTTGAGATCATTATAGACCATCCTATACACGTCGTAATGCTACGTATTGTAAGGCTAGCAGATCTGCTAAGACATAATGAAAGCAATTACATGTGACAGGGGCCAAGTGAATGCAAGACCCTTTGTCTTTTTGAAGTGATTGTGTAATGTAGGAGCTGACTTGACCCTAAAGAGTACATATACGCAGAGGGACTGTGACCGTGATGCATGTGATTATGCACATGCAGATTTTAAATAAATGCTCTATACAGATTTAAAACTCTATAACCTTTTAAGGAGCTGTTAAAGAGCCATATCGTTTCCTGTCAATTGTAACAAATTTATAATGTTAATACTGGACTGCAATTGTCATTAATGGTGCAATCAGTTTTTTGTGGAACTGATGGAAGTCGTGGACACATGTCTGTTCTCTTCGTGGTAAAAAAGAAGACATGGTACCCTTTTACAAATAAATGAATGAAATATGCACAGTTAAACCAACTCTTATTAAGACAGTTTAATTGTTTTGTTTAATCCATGGAAAAACTAATATCGATGAAGTAATAATGATAGCAGACAGAAAAACTTTGGGTAAAAAAGACAAACAGTTTATTATTGGTAAATCAGTGAGGTCAGAAACAGAACTTTCTGAGATAAGCCAGAGCAACAGTGATGCAGATTTTGACTTTGTAGAAAGCATTTTACAGTCATGTTGGCGGCTCACTTTGCAAAGCACCAAGGTGTACTTGTCACTTTAAATACATTTAGTATTTGTACATTTAAACATGTTGACTTCAGATGGCTTCAGTTTTTAGTTCAAAGGAGTACTTCACTTCTAAAACAGAGATTACATGAACCTTGCTTTTCCAGCCATAACATTACATAGAACATTAAAGTTTGGATAAAATAGTTTAAACGTCTTTCGAAATTACCTCTACTCCAGATGTTGTATCATCTTACAGTTGTGCTTTATTTGAATCATACCATACACAGTAACTTACATCAATTTATTTTTGAATTCAGTTCGTCCTTTCACCTGGTAAAGTAAATCACCTTTAATAAATTTTTGATACACCCATTTCCAAATGTAGTGTAGGGATTTTTCATTGTGCCCCTCCCCTTCCCAATTTCTGTTTGGAGAAACATTAATGCCCACTGAAATTGCTTCACAGCACAATGGAAGTATCAACTGGACACCACCTAATGTGACAATGGATATTTTAATTTCATATGTCATTCTTGGATTGTTTCATATGATATCTCTGGCATTGCCAGGGATACTGTATGTAATTGAGCCATTGTAGTAATTGTCACTTGCTAAGCTGTAGAAGAAGCGAAAAGTTAACTGAATGTCACTTGTGCTTTCATCGGTTCTGTCGTATCATCATGAAATTTTTGTGTAATGATGCCTTGAAACTGCTGTGGCTGTTGCTTTCACTTTATATTATCATTAAATGAAACAGAAACATTATTTCAGAAAGATGAAAAGGAGTTCAAATGCAACTAAAAAGAATCGGTACCCAGCTCATTATAGATCCAATACAGTGAGATACCGTTTCTCTCCATGACAATAAAGTTTGCCCTTTCGTCACTCTTGAATTTTTCAGATTTAAAGGGAGTATCCCTTATCCTTTGAATGCACCAATGATCTGTCCCTCCACTTGGATCCTGAAAACCCCCTTGGAGACAACTGGAGGATGCTGGCAGTCAATCTTGGATATAATGAGACAATTGTCATAACATATCTCTAGAACGCCACAAATCTCCAACCAAGAGTGTGCTTCGATCGTTTATACACGACTCAGCATGAATGGCCAACATGGCAAGGGCTGCAGAATGCATTGAGAAGTATGAAAAGGGCAGACGCAGAGCACAAACTACTTCTACATGCTGGCAAATTAGGATTGTCCTCTGAGGCTGCCAAAGAAGGTCTGCCCATTGGATGGGACAAACCAGCAAACCTGAAGCGTGATCTGAATGTACACAAGTTCAGTCATACTTGCATAAATGAACTTAGCAAGCTGCTTTTGCTTGACCACCCACTGTCAAAAGACTGGAAACTGCTGGCCAGCATTTTGAAATACAGCAATTCTGACATTGAACAGTTTGGAAGCAATCGTAAGCCAGCTTCTGCACTGCTACAAGATTTCCAGTGTAAACATGGAGCTACTCTTGGTGACTTTTACAATGCTCTGGTTGGAATGCCGAGATATGATGTCATCTATACTCTCTGGAAGCTGAATGAATTAACTGCGGAAGTTGAATCAAATACAGTCAATCCAAATCAGCCAACTGCGCAAAGCTTGCCACCTGGTGCCAACAGACCAACAGTCAGACAAACAGCAAGACAAATGTCTGAACAAAACCCAAGAACACAACCATCCGTTGGGAAATCCAGGTTTGTTTTTTATTAATGATTATTATTCTTCTTCACTTTGGAGCAGATGTCATGCTGCTGTCTGTTTGTCCATGTGTCTGTCTGTCTGTTTGTCCATGTGTCTCTCTATATACATGTATCTGTCTTCTGTGTTATTGTAGTGAAAGTGTCATTTTCTCTTGGACCAACTGTCAGAGAGAGAAAGTTGAGCCTATTCAGTTCATATCTGGTTCCGTGTAATGGACCATTCTAGGACTATACAATTATATTACTTAAAGTGTGATATTTTGATATGGCTTCACATGTAGTTGTATTCCATGTTAAAATATAAAACTAGCACCATTGTATGTTAAGATGTATCAATACAATTACTGTACTTGAAACAAAGTTGTACGATCATAGAATTGTGCAATAACTTTTAAGTCTTGCCTAATCTAATCTCTGTCTGTTTAGCTGTACAATTCTGGTCTCTATCAGATACTGGTTTTGCCCTAAATAAAAATATTTGTATGTAGATTTTATTTTTGACCAAATGCTAAGTCAGAAGTATTAAAGAACCCAGTTAGCTTGCTGAATTTTCTTCTTGTTATTTGTATGAAACTTTTCCAACTTTAGAAATCCACCTCGTCAACGTACCAGTATTGAATCTGTAATAGACAAGTTAAAACAGCTTGGTTTTGATGAATCCAAAGCCAGAACAGCTGTCTTAGAAGCCAGCAGGGAAACTGGTAAGTATAGTCATTTTAAATTTTCATTTTTCCATTACCAGTACCTACTTTACTTAACCTACTCTTTCATATTATATTCTTCATCACTGATGTAAACGATCCTTTCTATCAGGATGCAAGAGGCTGAGTGTACATTTTCTCTCACATGTCTCTGTATTTTCTGGTGGAAATTCATACATTGTACAATACCATGAACACTTGCATGGCTTCTGCAACAATTTTGTAAAATTTCATTGTCTATTCAAATCAATATATGAAATATGAACATTATTGTTGTGCCACAGAAAGCATATTGTACGTTGATTAAATTATTACTTCAACATCCTTAGCACACTGCTTCACTTGTGACGTGTGCTTGTGTACATGCAAGTCCAGTGAAGTCCATTTGCAAATGAGTTGGAACCATATTTAAGCCATATATGGAGCATGATTTCATGTCTTCAGCCTTTTTCTGGATATAAATTTCCTACTTGCACAAAGAAAATGCATTGGTATCCAATATATACCTCTTCCTTTTTATGATACATTTGACTATGAATTTAGGATGAACATGATATCATTTTTAAAGTGGAAAGCCTTCAACTAACATGCAAAGTTTCACACACCAAGTGAGAAAGATTAGATGTATTTCCCACCAATGGGGATCATAACATTGATGAAGTATGTAAAATGTACGCAAGGCTGATTGTTCATGGTGTATTTTATGATTGATAGGCATAGAAGATACTGAAGATTTACTTGATGAAGCCTTGGATATAATAAATCAACTGAGTGAAGGTGAGTGAAAACCAACTTTTGCAATGAATTCACATATAGAAATCAGACGCCTTTTATACAGAAATTCAGTGTCAACTTCAATAGCCAGGAAATTTTCACCATATGTACAGTTTAAGTTACATGCACGTTTGAATGCATTGAGTTAGAGGATGAAATCCCATTGCTGTGATGTACTTTGGATGTGCATTGTTTGTCACTACTCTGAAAAAATGTTGCCCATCTTGGCCTCATGTAGAACAATACAATCAAATTTAACACCAACTCTAGTTATTACCAAACTAAGGCATCAGGATGTATCTCAGTGTACATGTACCTTTGGTATACCCACAGCTCACTGTGAACAGTGCAGTGTGAATGGAAATCGCCCTTGCTAAATCTGACTTGGCAAATGGTACATTGCTAATCCTATTTCATCATCAAATACAGTATACCGGTACGGCACAACTGATAACAAGCTGTATAGTAAAAGAAATTTAAGTGGTTTATCAATCGATAACAATCATAGACAGCACTTGGATAGTACTTTCTTACTAGGCTGTTTTCTGAAAGTGAAGAAAACCCCAACTCATCACATTTTTTTATTTTCGATTCATTTCAGACATGTCGATATTCACTCTATCAACTAGATCATGAACAGGGGTTTATATCAATCTTAAAGTTGTACACACAAGCATAACCAGAAGACAACATTTCATCTGTAAACATATGGATTACAGTATTAATGCAATGGTTTTAGAGTAAATACCCAAACACATTTTAGTCAGTACAGTATACTTCGTAACATGAAGTGTTTGTGGTAAAAAATCAGATATACACCAGTTCTTTCAATGAATGCTTTGATGGTTGTCTGTTCATAATTGCAGAATACGATGGAGCTGGTACTCAGAGACTTTCAGATGCCACCGATGCAATCCATGCCAGCTGTCATGAACATTACTGGAGGAAATGTACAAATCCGAAGCCATAATAGAATAATATATACAGAGAAACCATCACAAAGGGCACCAAAGACCAAGGCCAGTGGAAATACCAAGCAATGTAAGTTTCTACAATATACTTTTAGTGATATATTCTTGGTCATACATACGTGGATTGGAAACTTTGTCATGTGTGTCCTTTTACTGTTACTGCTGTGTTTTTGCAGTTTGGTTTGCTCTGGATACCATACTGGCATGTCATTAGCAATCTTCATCAGCAGGCTCATTATAGAAACTCTGAAAAGTTTAGGATTTCATTGTATGTAAAATTTAAATTTTGTTTTGATTATTGATATCATATATGATGCATCATTAAAAAATGTGCAGAAATAATAAGCAAGCTGGAAACGTGATGAACCAGAGCAGACTGGAACAGAATCAGTTATTTGGACGTAAAGATGATATCGATAAAGGCACATATTCAAATTGGGTCATTTTACAATATTATTTATTGCCATTACAGGTGATAGAGGTACATCACTACAGGAAAGCAAGCAAATTCCAAAAGCAAATCCCAGTGCTGCACGCAGAAAGAGTGATGCACTCAGAAATCTTGGAATACCTGAGAAGACATCAAAAGGCTAATTGAAACAAACCCTGAGGTGAGAATACCATGGAAATCAGATATACAGTCTTATCAACTTCATCTATCAGGTGATATCTGACAGAATTTAAGTGATTTAGGAATTTACAAAATTTATGCTATATAGATGCTATTGCACTCAGTGTATCACTATTGAGTTCATGACTTCTTAATTTAAGAAATCACATGGCAAGTGAGGATATAGTATGACTAGAGAATTAACACACTTAGCACTAAAGTGAAAATCATCACTAAGTGAAGGGATATAGGTGAGTAACTTGCATAAATGGGCTAATTTTCCCCAAAGAGGGCTTATATTAATTTGCTACCAAGTACCTGAACACACAAATTACAACAGTACTTCATTTCAATATGACGAAATAAGTTTAATATTATTATGGGACTGTTGAAATTTCAAATGCTGGGCAGGGGATACCCGTTATATCGTGTTCTCGTCATGGACAAAGTCATTATATCAGTTGACACATTATAGTTATTGTGACCAAAACCTTTGACTAGCACAGGCTGTATCAATAATTGTCATCTCCTGCTCTAACCTAGCAGATGTATTGCATTTTCATTTATTAAGGTAGTATACACCTCAAAAGTAAAAGACTTCAACGTTTACTCAAACTTTCCTCAAAGAAACTTTCAATCATTGTGTTACTAAATTAAAAATTAAAATCAGTATTTACCATGCAAAGTTTAGTACTGGAGAAGCAAATTACCTAGCATTTTCCGATAATGAAAATTCAAACTGGCCCCATCCCTGTGTTAAATCTGGGGGGAAAAATAAAATTTTGATTTTGGAAAAAGTAAGATAGTGAAAATTTTTCTCGGGCATTCAAGAGCTGTAAAATGAGCCCCCACGAGCAGTAGATGGGAAAAGTTTTGAGTATCTGAATATCTGTCCCAGAGGTGCATTTTAACTTAATGTACCATGTACCTTGTATTGTTGCTGTGAAAGTCTTCTGATTGTTTTGTGTTATTTATTTATTTCTTCAGTTAAATGAAAATGAACTGGCAAACCTTTACTTCCAAGGAATAGAATCATTGCAAAAACGTCCAATTCCAAATGAACATTCACATCCTGATGTTCCTCAATATGTGGATCAACGAGAAATGCCTGATCAAAATATCGGTAGAGTTGACTTTTCAGATCCTCAGATTCAGATCCTCAGATCCTCAGATTCAGATCCTCAGATCTCAGACTTCAGATCCTATAACTTCAGATGCAGATTCGAATTTACAAGCCTTTTACAATATCCGTATTAACAGTATGATTGCAATATTTAAAATAATAATTTGAATATGACATGTACAAGGCAGTTATGAAAACAAAAAAAGTCTACATAAACGTTTTCGCTCAACAAGTTTCAACGAACATGGGTCTACAATTACAGATTAGCTAACTTGCTTCTTCCGACCCCTGAATTCTGATTTAGCCCGGAGTCACTGGCCTCCAACATGAATTAGTTATATTCCCTCGCCATAAATATTACGAACGATGGTAAAATACGGACTGTCGATAGCCAGCATTTACATGATCGTCGCGGTCTTGATCGTTCGATCGCGCGCGGGTGTGTTTATCTCTATGAGGGAACGTTCACGTGATGACATAACAAGTGGAATCATTGCGCACCCTGTCTTCGACAGATGACGTTCTGATTCTGAGATCGAAGTTTTTAAGTTCAAGATTCAAAATAGAAATAAAATAATTTCTAAAGCCTTTTCAAATGTAAATTATATTTTATTTATCAGTATATTTCATTAAACTTTGAAAATTGTGAAATTTTAATTATGAATCTGCGTCTGAAGTTATAGGATTTGAGGTCTGAGATCTGAGGATCTGAATCTGAGGATCTGAGGATCTGAATCTGAGGATCTGAAAAGTCAACTCTACCTCAAAATATCCATGGTTCAATCCCTGAAACACATCCAATGGAGCAAACCAGGGTACAAAACTAAGATGCTGAAAGACAGAGACGCTTGGAGATAGACAGAGGTGCCAAGCCAAAGACAAGAGAAAATGCGGCAGACCAAAATATTCTGCCAATACCCCAAAGAGCTTCACAGAGTCAGAAAGCACATTCACCAAGTGATATCAATGAAGAAATTGCCAAGAAAATCTCAAGACAACCAGTGGCTGCTCATCTTCAGGCTAGAGGAAATCTTGATGGTGGAGTAACTCCCGATGCCACCAGATCTAACCTTGCCCCGAGAGAAAATCAGACAAAACCAGATTATAGTGATCAGTCAAAATCTCAAACAGGGAACACTGCACAGAAAGTGCCAAACTCAACCTCAACTACTGGTGCAGTACCAAAGGTGAAGTTTGAAGACAATGCCCCTGGTGATGGTAATGGAAGGAAACCTACAACTGCATCTGGACCAACAGCAAAAATGCCAAGTCTTGTGGTACCTGATTCTAGCGGCAGCTTACCACCAAAGAGTGGAGATGGTTCAGATCGCAAGCCCACAAGCTGAAGGCATTCAACCAGTCACTGATAGAAGACGAGATGACACAGCAGTGGCTGAGCAGAAATCACTGAAGAGACATATACTGAAATACCAGAAGCTGTATACACAAATGTTGTGAATGAAGAGGTTGATCGAAGGAACCCCTCCAGATGAGTCATTTGGTAAGTTTAACTCCCCTGACCCTCAGCAAGAGCAAGTACCTTTGGCACCTGTAGTGCGCAAACAAATTCCTTAAGACTCAAAATTATTTGTCTGCAACTACTATGCAATAGTCGTCTACAGCTGATATTCCGTAATGCGTTCCCTCTTAAATAAGACGAAGCAAATATCCGATCTAAGTTTCACGTGGTTTATTCGAATATAGGCATGTCTTCCAGACTGAGAACAACAAATTCTCTGAGTAGAATGTTGTACTACAAACGTTGAGAACGTTTGGGAACGATTAACTGAAAACAAATCAAAACAAAAGGATACAGGAAGTGAGAACTAAGCTAAGTTCACACTATGACACAGGAAGTAAATACTCTCTTTGACCAGGAAGTAAATACACTCTATGACACAGGAAATTAGAAACAGGAAGTAACTAACAGGAAGTAATACTCCCTCTAAGATGACTCAGGGGTCAAAGGTCATAATAGGTGGGGTGGTCACGTGACCTACCTCAGTAAACGCCCTCTAACGGTGACTGAACGTTTACTTTCGTTGACAAGATCTCATTTGCATAAAAGCAGCCCTGACTTAATGAACAATACGTTGCTTTGAAACAATCACTAACTCAAAGATGCATAAGAATACAATCACTAAGATCTACTTTAACAAAAAGGTCTCAAAAAGTTGTACTATAAATGTAATCAGAGTCGTTGAATGTGTCCATTATAGCATTCATTGTTCACATACTTCAATAGGGTCCTTGGCCTTTTGTTAGGCACACGTGCTCTTAGAGTCTCACAATGGAATAAGGCTATTCAATGTTCCTTCAAGAATGTCTGCTTTAAAGTCACAAAAGAATCAACTGAATGGCTTACCGATTTTGTGTTGGGTTGTATAAGACTATCGCATCAACAGGTTCAAAGCTGTTTCATCAAAATGGTCTTTACAAGCAATCTTGGCGGGAACTATAGCCGGTCACTTTCAGAGACATGTCCACTCTCTGAAGGTCTAACTTAAAGTGACTAGAAGCACGCTTGGAATGGGTGCATGTGCGCAATGCGTAATACAAAAGGTAAACATTGAAGGACGGAAGTTGATGGTGACTCATGACTTTGAATTTGAACTATGGCCAAATAAGGGGATGTTGATTTTGACCGTAACATTCCGGTCCCCTTATTGTGTAGATGTGACTCGGAACAATTATAAATCCAATATTCTAAACTGGTCAAAATTCAATCTAACTAAACAAACATGAATAATATACTGTTCATATATCACTAATAAAAAAGATTAAAGTTCTTAGCTGTTCTTGTGTCCTTCAGACGAATCTTCAATGGCGTCGGCCTCCAGGAGCACACACAACTTATCCACTGGACGTCGTAGAGTAGTCGCTCTGGTCTTGACTTCTGCAAACCTGACGAGTCCCTTCTTGTCTTTCATCACTTCGGTGATTCTGCCCATGGACCAGGAGTTCCTCGGCGCTGTGTTGTCGACGATCAACACCACATCTCCAACGTTGAGGTTTCTTCTGATCTCGAGCCACTTCTGTCTCTCTTGTAGCAACGGGAGATATTCTTTCATCCATCTCTTCCAGAATATATCTGCCAGGTACTGCACTTGTCTCCATAGACGGCATACGTAGTTGTCATTCTTCTGAAACAAGCCGGGTGGCAGGGCCTGTTTTGGTTTCAGCATTAACAGGTGGTTGGGTGTTAATGCCTCTAGATCGTTCGGATCTTCTGACAGCCTGGTGATTGGTCGGCTGTTAACTATGGCTTCAACTTCACAGAACAGCGTTCGGAGTGCTTCATCTGACATGCGAAGTGGTTGTTCTTTGAGCAAGGAAAAGATGATTTTCCTTATGGTATCCCTTTTCCTGCCAAGTCCATATTTCAACATCAGGTCAAGATGGTTAAAATTGATGAAACACAACTATATGGTGTATTTTAACATAATACTGTACATTTGAAGGCTGTTGAAAACATATATACTGTAAACTTGATTTTTTGGACTAAAGATGCTATGACAGACCACCAAGTGGGTGAAAATACGTCATGTTTCTGAAAAAAATCAAAATCTGCTAAACTAACAGCGGCGATTCCGAGGACCAATTTATTTATTTCGAGCTGCCTGGCCATAACAAATAATTTGGGATCTGAAATCACTTTTTCTTTCTTGCCATGGATGTGAGTGAGAAATAATACCAGACTGACAAAAAAAATTCGCGCCTCGGAAATGTCGCCACTTTTTTTTATCGCGGAATGAAAATTGTTACATTTCTAGTATCAGGCCATAGGAAGTAAATTCTTTGTAATGCATCTATTTACAATTCGGTTGTAGGGCAACAGTGTCATACAGAAAATTAAACAATGCCTACTTAAATGCAATGTGTAAGGAAAGATTTGACTTCAAAAAAAAAGCGTAGAAGTGTTTTTCAAGAAATCTTTAAAAAGAAAAAGACGTACGACAATGGACTTAGCTTACTTTGCCGTTTCGGTTCAACCGAGGTCGCGACCGCAGAGAACGACATTCCGCTAACATTTTACGCGAGAATTTGAGCGGGAAAAACACGCCGGTGCGTTGACTTATTTTCAGGAATCGATCTAATAGGAATATTCTTGGATGAGTTTGTGTTCTGCAGCTCTCAATAATTGTGTATCTCCTAATATCATGAACGTATTCTATGACTTGCACCTGCAGTATGATAGTCGCTCCATATGCATTTGATCGAGCGTGACTATGAAAAGTTTCCTAGGACTATTATCGTGTTCACCACAATAAAATAATTTTAAACGGCATTGAAAACGATTCTTAAAATTGTGCTTTTATCGGCGGTTGAACTAATCTGAAGTGTGAGAAGGGCATGGCATTCTATGAAAAAGTAACAAATTATTAGGCGTGTCAAGTTTCAACGAACTGAAGTTTATCTCCCAGTTCATCTCTGCTGTCAACGATCCGAAACTTTCTTTTAAACTATATATATGCATTTCGAAAGCTTCGATCGGGAGTGCGCTGTGCAACGGCGAATGTTGAATGGGAAATTGACTATTCTGACGTTGGTGGCGCTTTACCAGATGTAAGCTGAAATAACGGCATTATTCAAGAAGTTCACGGCTATAGATACTATTTTAGCATTTATTCTAACTACTAGCGAAAATGATACCGAAAATCACGCATTTTTTTATGCCCGCAACCCGCAGCCCGCAACCCGCAACCCGCAAAATAGTGCATCCGGGCCAAATAAGGGGATGTTGATTTTGACAGTAACAGCACCCGACTGTCCTACTGGCAAATATGCTCCAGGGCAAGCAACACAAAGTCAAGATTACATCAAACAGGGCCATGGTGGCATCAGAAGTGATGGAGACACACCTACTGTCACAGGAGAAAGTGATTTGCAGAACAAAAATGCATCAGTTGGAGCAGGTGGAGGTGATGGCAGTACAACAAATGGCAATGGCGGTGACTTTGATTTGGATCTCAGGAGTTGTGAGCCATCTATGGATGCTGCAAACAGTGGGAGACCAGAACAGAGGCTTCCTGGTCAAGATGAACCTGCCGTGACAAAGTCAGAAGATTCCAGCCAGGCTGCCATGCCATCACTGCAAGAATCCAATGATGGAAGAGAAGATGCAGCTGTGGAAGATGATGAACAGAGTGGTGGCAATATTGCAACATTGAGGGATCCCTCCGATGACCAGTCAGAGAGTGAAAGGAAAGATGAAGAACAGGAAAGATCTGAAGAGTCAGGCCAACCTGATAAACAACAACGCCAAGATGATAATGGGTCTGCTATGGCAACTGCCTCAACATTGAACACACTGGAGACTGGTGTCTATGTTTTGACATCTGTAGACATTGAACAGATCACCAAGGGTAAAAGCAAACTGATCTCTAATGAAGGTGCCTTTGGACCAGTTTATGAAGGCAAGTGAAAATAATGTTTGGTCACTACTGTCGCTAGAAACCAATAAAATCAATCAAATTTTTCACATTTGAGTTCTACAACTGATGCTTTGCAAAATGATGTTCCAAAAGATGTAAGAAAGAGAAACTTTAAAATTGAGCTTCCATTAATAATTTGAACAGAACTGATATTATTATAGTTACACACTGATGAACATCAGCCAATCACAAAAGCTCCCAGGTGTTGCAAGTGACAGCAGAAAACTGTTGAACATGTGAGCTAATTAATTGCATAAGTCTGCATAATTAACTGGTATTGACTTTCAAATGTTTTGAGTTAACACTTCCATAACCACATTTTACAAACCAAGAGATCATTGCATGATGGTAAATGAATGAGAAAAACTGCTGTAGCACTTCAGATGTGATCTGACATGTTATTTTTTGAGTTGATATTCATGTATATCAACAGGAAGTCAAAAGTAGATAGCTGATGAATGTCCAGTCATAAATATATACCAACTGCTAACATTCCAAATTTTGTTGCCTTGCTTGACATAGTTTACATCAGTTGGCTGTGTGTACTTATTTAAAAGTTGTTCTGTCATAATTACAGGTGAATTTATACATGAAGGACCACTGAAAGGGAGTCGAGTGGCTGTGAAGATTCTTGACACGAGTGGAACACACGGCGAACGAGAGTATAAGAGGGTACATGATTTTAACATATTGGTTAAAATTTCATTCTGCATGTTGTGCGGGCAGTGCCTTTATCCTTGTAAATATGTTTCGATCATTCACCAATCACTTGACAAGTGTTTAATGAAGGATAATAGAACTGGCAGTCAGTGACAAATTGCTACAATCAATGATTGACAGAAAATAGCAGAATTTA